>JAYRBT010000033.1:15782129-15831212 GCA_036023395.1 Myiotriccus ornatus | reverse complement strand
GACACTTGCAGGGATGGGGCAGCCACAGCTTCTCTGGGCAACCTGTGCCAGGGCCTGCCCACCCTCACAGGGGAGGAATTTCTTCCCAATATCGCATCTAACCCTGCTCTCTGTCAGTGTGAAGCCATTCCCCCTTGTCCTGTTGCTTCAGGCACTTGTCCAAAGTCCTTCTCCAGCTCTCAGAGCCTGTTTAGGCACTGGAAAGGACTCTCAGGTCTGGTGGCCATTGCCCTGCAGCAGGTCATGGTGTGTCTCTGGTTTGAGATGTCCCTGGTGCCAGGACATCACCTTGCTGCTTTACCTTCCCTGGTGTCAACTGTCCCTGTTGCCAGGTTTTTGACACCCAGTCTCTGCCTGGTTTTGCAGCAGTGGGGCAGGGTTTCGTGCCGGGCAGGTATTTGGGATGTACCCGGCATGCAGCCGGGGGTAGTCATTCAGATTTAACCTGTATTTACGCAGGGGGGTTCTTTAATCTCCTTGATAAAAGGGGATGGGAAGAAACCACAGCTTTGTGGAATAGTTCAGTGTTTGGTTTGGTATTGGAAATGTGCCATGTCCCCCAGGATGGTGTCTCCCAGTGAGGCAGAGTATGGTCTTGGCATCCTGGTGGACGGAGCTGTTTGGGGGTGGGTGGAGGTTTGCTCCTCTTATAATCCAGGATTCCTATTGTTCCTTGCCCAAGCAGCAGAGTTAACTCTCAGCAGCATGACCTTCCTGGCATGTGAGAAGCCTGGTTTGTCATCGTCCTAGGAGAGAGGGACATCACGGGAACAGTAGAATCATGGAATGGTTTTGCTTGGAAGGGATTTTAAGGGTCACCTTGTTCCACCCCCTGCCATGGGCAGGGACACCTTCCACTAGCCCAGGTTGCTCCAAGCCCCATCCAGCCTGGCTTTGAACACTTGCAGGGATGGGGCAGCCACAGCTTCTCTGGGCAACCTGTGCCAGGGCCTCCCCACCCTCACAGTTGAGAATTTCTTCCCAATATCCCATCTAACCCTGCTCTCTGTCAGTGTGAAGCCATTCCCCCTTGTCCTGTTGCTTCAGGCACTTGTCCAAAGTCCCTCTCCAGCTCTCTTGGAGCCTGTTTAGGCACTGGAAGGGGTTCCGAAGTTTCTCCAGAGCCTTCTCTTCTCCAGGCTGAACACTCAGCTCTCCCAGCCTGTCTCCAGGGCAGAGGGAAACACAGGGTTAGGCAGGGGAAGAGGGGACAGAGTGTCTAACACATGGCACAGAGTCAGGCAAGTGCTATCTAAGCTCCCAGAATTGTAAATACTCCTGGAGTGCTGTACTCGTGCCTGTTGGGGTTGGAGACACCGAGGCGCCTGCGTGGATTGGAGCCGTGGGCATTGGAGCCAGCGCCGTGTGCTGTGACTGCTCTCCCTGCGCACCACCAGCAAGGCAGAGCATCTGCTGGAGCTCCAACTCCACCTGGGGATGGGCTTTCATTGCTTGCTGATGTGTTACTGCTCCACTTTTCAAACTGTCAACTGTAAAGTTGTGAGGTAATAAAAAAATTCCTCTAATTTGCAAAAATTACCACTAGAGAGCATGAATGTCTTCTTGAGGAAAACAAGGCCTTTCCCTCAGGCTCAGGGGGAAGATGTCAGCTGAACAGCTGGTAATCACAGAGGGATAATGCTGTGTGTCCCAATAGAGAAAGTGCTGAGCAATCACAGAGGCATCAGGCTGGTAGTGCTGGGGTGGTTTTGCAGCCCAGGTCCCACCCTGGAGCTTCCAGGACTGTGCCGAGGTTTGCTTATGCCTTTATTTCTTTTAAGAGGGAATTGCCCCAGGAAAATCCCGGAGGAGATTCAACACAGTCAACACAATTGTTTCGTAACGTGGGAGTCTGATCTCACAGTGAGGTGGAGGAGTTTCAGCTGGGGTGATGCTGGCATGAGGCAGGGCTGGACTCGGCTGCTGGGGACAGGGAGGACACATCCACAGCACAGAGGAACTCCACTGGAACCAGGAGTAGGTTTATCTCAGGATGGCTTTTGTCATAACGGGGTGTGGGTGCTGCCAGGAGAGGGACCCTTGGCACCTTGTGCGCCGCAGGGTCTCGTGTCCCTAGGGTCAGCTTCCAGCAGTCAGTGCAGATGATCCTGGTGTGACCAGGGCAGCCTGGACCAGATGGGAAGCATGTGCTGATTCCCCTGAGCCACCTACAAAGGATTCAGGGCTGTGAGTCCATCAAGGGGGTGGCATCTCCTGAGCCCCCAGCCTTGCTCAGCCCCTGCTCCACCACTGCTCTGCTCCCACATTCTGGAGGGGCTTTGGGAAGGGTGACAGTTGTCTGTGCGCTGATGGAGGGTGGGTCTTGTTGTGCCTCATTTGTTACTTCTCTGCTCAGGCACAGCCCACTGATGGAGCAGAGTGGGACCTGCTCGAAGTTGGCACCAAATCTGGCACCAACCTCACTGTGAACAGCTCCAGCCCCTGAGCACTGAGTGCTGGGCAGGAGAAGGAGCCTCCACATAACAGGGGCTTGGGCAGCTCACCTGGAGCAGCTTCCAGCTGGGAGAAGGGAACAAGGAGTCTGTTTGGAAACACTCTGGAAATAAAGGTAAGAAGAAAACTGTTAAAGTGAGAAATTACATTGAACAAAACTACTCCAGGTACAGTCAAATGCAGCTTTTGCTTTGTACCATTTCTTTTGTCCAATATGAAAAGAAAGAATAGCTTCTCCCAGCAATGGCAGGTTGATGAGTAACCCACAGAGACCTGTACACAAGCAGGGATCACCCCGTGGCAGGAGCCCATGCTCTGGCTGGGCCCATAGTTGGTGACAACAGGGACAGCCAAGGGCACGTGGCCAGCTGGGATCAGCTGGGTGGATCTTGCCCCACATGGGGCGGGGGGGTTGTAATTTCAATGTAATCAAAATCTTTTATTGGATTTCTTCAAAGCTGGAAAATATTTCCTTGTCTGCCTCCCTAGGCTCCCTGCATTTAAATGAGCTCTGACAATTCTGCTCAGCCGAGGAAGGGGCTGAGCTCACACTGCAGGGGCTCAGGCACAACAGCTGCTGGGAATTTGGCAGAGGCTGAGGTTGTGGTTTCTGTTCTCCTTATATCCCTGCCAAAACCCAGCCAGGGTCTGGTGCAATATCAGCTCCTTCCCTGAGCGAATTGCCCTCAAGCACCTCTGTGGCACAAGGTCCCAGAGGATGAGCTGGTGATGGTGGGAGTCCAGGGGTCCAAGTCCAGGGATACATGTTGCTTGGAGAACAAAATCCTTTCCTCTGGGAGTAGAGCCTGCCCTCAGATCTTAGGGGAAGCAGCTGGGGTTTGTTCCTTCAGAGGTCCTCCCCCATTAAGGTGTCACCTACATCTAATGTCACAGTTAATAGGGATGCAGTGAAAACCATCATCTCTCTTTGGATCATGGAGTGAGACTTCAAAAATCTATTGGATTTCAAACTGCTATCAAACTCTGTATATGCTACTCAGGAGATCTTGAAGATCTGGCCAATAGACCAGGGAATCAGTGTTACCCTTTTTTTTTTTTTTAAAGTACAAAAGGGCCCAGCTGCTTCCACTCCCCGGGGCCTTTGTGCACCCTTCGCTGCCTTTTGTACCTTTGTTCACCTGCAAGTAATGCCGTGTCACTCTCGTTCCTGCCCTGCCCTGCGAGTGCTGCTCCTTAGTGAACCATCACTGCATTATTCCAGCACTCTTCCTTCTGGGATGGGGGCTATTCCCAGCATTAATCTTTAATTCTGCTCTCTTGCAGCTTAAATCTGAAAAATGTTCTGAGTGGCCACCTCAGGTTCATTTTGAAATCATGCCTCAGGATGTTAAGATTTAGTAACACAGGTTCTCACCTTAAAATAGCAGCACAAAATGTTCTATTTACTCACAAAATGAATGTCAAGTATGCAGCATCCCTCACCTGGGGGGGGGGGGGTCGGGTCATACTGATAGTATCTGACAGAAAAGGAATTTGGTGGAAGAAAACAATCCACTGTCCTTCCTCTGGTAGGCAGCAGCCCTGGACAGCATTCCTGGTCCTGGGAAAGGTGCTGCTGCTTCCAGCTCCCCTTTTGCTGCCCCTCCAAGTGCTGGGTACGCTCTAACACTTCTTACCTTTAAGAAAAATTGCCGTGAGCCCTTTGTGAGGTTGAACGCTGAATGCTGCGAACCTGAGCTCTACCCAAGACAGCTCCTGCGTGTACTGCTTGGTCCACCTAGTGTTGGCTGAGGCTGAGGGGAGTGTTCCAGCTGTCTCAGTGTGAACACAGCATTCCCACTCACTGAGCAGCCTCTGGTCAGGCATTGCAACACTGTGGGGCCCATGGCCACACTTGGGAGCCACCAGGCACAGGCATATCCTGCAGGTTCCGCTCAGTCAGCTCTGGTGGGGCCAGCAGGGACACCAGCATTTGCCACATTTGGAGCCATCAGTGCCACAGCTCCTCCCAGGAGGCTGGGGCACGTATTGCTGCCAAGGTGTGACCCTGTGGAACGTCCACACCGAGTTTCTCCTGGGTTCTAAACGAGGGCCGTGACACCACAGTGATTGTCCCACTTCTGCTGTGCTGACAGGTGCACCTGGTGTGGCACAGCCCTGCTCCTCCACAGAGCTGGTTTGAAGTCTTTTCCTCTGTTGGCAGGCAGCAGAATGAACCTGAAGAAGTACCTGGTTCGGGCACTGCACCGTCTGCAGAAGGGCCCTGGCTACACCTACAAGGAGCTGCTGGTCTGGTACTGCGACAACACCAACACCCACGGCCCCAAGCGCATCATCAAGGAGGGGCCAAAGAAGAAATTCATCTGGTTCTTCCTAACGTTGCTCTTTGCATCCCTGGTGTTCTGGCAGTGGGGGATCCTCATCAACACCTACTTGTCCTACAATGTCACCTCGTCTCTCTCCATCGGTTTTAAGACGATGAAGTTCCCTGCAGTCACTGTCTGCAATGCCAACCCTTTCAAGTAAGCTTTGATTCACCCAGTTTGCCCATCTGTGCTCTAACCCCTCAGACACACTGCCAGTACTGCAGGCCTGGTCCTGTCTCAGATGTCGCCTTAGGAGCATAAATTGACTCACCAAGTGGCACTAAAAAACAAATAAAGAAGAACAATACAAAGGCAAATGGCTCAGGGCCAGAGGAGGGTTCATCTGCCTGTGTTCTCCTGGATTTCAAAGAATCCCAGAATGGTTTGGGTGGTAAGGGACCTCAAAGCTCTTCTTGTTCCACCCCCTACCACAAGCAGGGACACCTTCCACCAGCCCAGGTTGCTCCAAGCCCCGTCCAACCTGACCTTGGACACTTCCAGGGGTGGGGCAGCCACAGCTTTTCTGGGCAACCTGTGCCAAGGCCTCACTATCCTCACAGCTGAGAATTCTTAGCAAAATTTCTGTACCATAGCAGTCAATATAATGAAGGTTTTTGCTCCCTGCAAACTTTCCTCAGGTCATTAAAAAAACAAGTTTAGCTCACCTGTCACAGCTAAAATCAGTCTTTCAATCTTTCCCCACAATTCTTTTCCTTCCCCTTCCTCACTGTGAATGTTCTTTTTGTTGCTCACACTCCAGTCATTAAGAGCTAGTTACACAGTCATGTCTGCCAGGAGCTGCAGAGAACTCAGCTGTGATTTCAAAGAAGTCACTGATTTTTTTTAGTGTTGCTTTAAATTTAGAGTTGCTTTACATTCATACCCATGCAACAGTGCAGCCCAAAGCAGGATGCTCTCAGCCAACACAGGAATTGCTTTGGGGTAGTTTTTTCTCTACTTGTGTAAACTGTAGTGAATTACTGAACTAAAATCAATTCAATCCTATGCTGGCAGGTTCACCTCTGCAACACTCCCTATTTTTACCCTCTTGCTGCTTTTCTGCCTGGCTGCAGCTTTGTGGGATGCCACTGTCCAAGCTGGCTGTGCTCAGCATGGAAGCTCCCACTGCTCTCCAGTAAATTCTAGGCAGCAATCTGAGGTCCCCAGGAAGGTCCAAGCCAGGTGAGCTGCCACGTGTCCCAGCGCCGTGACACTGCCTGGTCATAGCTCCTTGTCCCTCAGGTACTCGGAGGTGAAGCACCTGCTGAAAGAGCTGGACAGGCTCATCGAGGCAGCGCTGGAGCGGATCCTGCAGCCCACGCCAGGGAACGTTAGCGAGAACGTGTCCCCACCACTCGACCTGCAGCTCTGGAACCAGATCCCCCTGGTCCTCATCGACGAGCACAACAAAGATAATCCTGTCATCCTGGACATCTTTGAGACCAACCAGACTGCTGGGGGCAGTGAGACCGCTGCGAGCAACAAAACTGCTGGGGACAACCAGAACTCTGCGGGCAACGAAACCACCGTGCACAGCGAAACCACTGCAGGGAACCAAACCACTGCAGGGAACCAAACCACTGCAGGGAACCAAACCACTGCTCCACCTGCCCCAGCCAACACAACAACAGAGGAAAAGAAGTACAAGCTGGCGGTGAAGCTGGTGAGAGGGGTCCCGTGGAGACAGCGGGCAGGGATGGGACATGGGACATGTGGGCACCTTGGCAGGGATGCAGCTTGGAGATCCATGTCTCCTCCCCATCAGCTGCCCACAGCTGCTCTGCCTCAAGTCTCTGGTCCAACTGTGCCAGGTCTGGGGGCTGCCTGTGCCCAGACCCACGCCCTGCTGCGGGCTGGAACCAGGGCAGGGGTGCTCCACGCAGACTCCCAGACAACAGACACATTCACCTCTTCCTTATGCTGGGCACCCAAAATGCAGGGAGAGGCTGTGGTTGCTGCCCCTGCCCCTTTCCTATTGTGGTCCACAGCTCAGAGGCACACGATGATCTCACAACCCCTCACCCCTACTACCAGTGAGATTCCAAGGACCCTGCCTGAGCAGACCTTGGAAGCTGGGGCAACTCCAGCCTTAAAGTGTTGGCCCAAAAGTAATGTTTTCCCTTAGCTTGTGAAGGTCACCCTGGGACTGACTGAAAACCTGCCCAGCTGTGAAACATCCCTGGGGAGGGACCATGTAAGCACAAGAAGTGTCACAGACGGCTCGTGGCTCCGTCTGGCTGTACCTTGCAATTCCTGGGAGCTGCAGGCGGGGCTGGCATCCAGTCGAGCATGTGGGGAGGGCGGTCACGCCGTGGGTCCCCCCTCCATCCCCACAGGGACTCAGACCTGCCTGCCCTGTGTCCCCAGTGCAGCCATCAGGGCTCCAACAACTGCACGTACCGGAACTTCACCAGCGCGGCGCAGGCGGTGACCGAGTGGTACATCCTGCAGTCCACCTCCATCCTCTCCAAGGTCCCGCTGCACGAGAGGATCAGGATGGGCTACCAGGCAGAGGACATGATCCTGGCGTGTCTCTACGGGGCTGAACCCTGCAACTACAAGTAGGTGCACACTGAGTTCCCTGCCTCTTTCCGTGCCAGCAGGAATGAACAGACCTCCAGTGGAACAGCAAGGGGATGTGTGACTTTTTAAGGTAGAGATCAACTAATAACAAGATTGGTGCTGGTCCTCAGCTCTAAAAACACTTTCCAGAGTGATTCTGACTGAAATGGGTTACTTTGGGACAGTGCTGGCTTGAGTTTGAGCTTTGGATGGGCTGTTTCCTTCATGACATGTCAAGACTAATAGCACCTGGAGCTTCCCAGGGTACTGAGTGATAACCAGGTGCTGAGTCAGCATATCCATCAGAGCAGCACAGGCCTCAGTTACAGCCTTCTTAATGCATTTTAGACATCTTTGTTTCCTATGAACCCCAAATTCCTATTTCCAGTGTTAAGAAAGGAGAGCACACAGCAGCACCACAGGCTGTGGGGAGCCCTGGCCCTTCTGCAATGCTCCTTCTGCAACAAGGGCAACAGAGGATTGTTATCAAAGCACGAGCAGTACCACCAGCCCAACTCTGGTACCACAGCTCAGACTGAGCAATTATATCTCTCATCTGTGTGACTGTTCCTCTTCGTCCCAGTGGAGCACTGTCCCCAGGGCTGTGTCCCAGCACACACACGTACCTTGCTTTGCCTTTTTTTCAACAGCAGATTGATTGACATGGTATCAGCTGTAGTGCCTGTTCAGCAAATGAGGCAGTGGGAGGTGAACCCCAGCACAGCTGCCAAGCACTGGGCCCACCAGCTGCATTATCTCACCCCTTTGGTCCTCCCAAGGGTCACAGTTTTATGTGTATGATTCTTCCAGGAATTTCACCCAAATCTACCACCCAGACCATGGTAACTGCTACATCTTTAACTGGGGCATGGATGAAGAGGCTTTGAATTCTTCCAACCCCGGAGCTGAGTTCGGTAAGGGAGTGCTCTGCAGCAGAGGAGGGGGCTGGAGAGGCAGAAATGGGGGGTCTTTGTGTGTCTCTCGGTACCCATTTGTGTCACTCAGGATGGATTTATCATTCCTGTGTCACTGGAGCACTGCAGCAGGGAGCAGGGGCTTTACAGAAGGGGATAATTCCCGAAAGGGAAATGTGCCACATAGAAATAAAGTGACCACAAAGGTTACACGTAGCAGAAGTGCAACATCTGGATAGCTGAAATATCTGAGGCAACACCTGACTATTCCCAGCTATTCCTATGCTGGACATTCGCCATCAGGAGTGTTCCTGCACAGGTCAGGCTGCCATGGCAGCCAGATCCCAACCTTTCCCCAAGGAACAGGGAGAAGAAAATAGACCTTTTTTCCCCCTAAAGCCTTGCCTTCCAATACAATTCCTGTTCTAAGTGTTTTGTCTGGTGTCCCAGGGTTGAAGCTGATTCTGGACATCAGTCAGCAGGACTACATCCCCTACCTGTCCTCCGCCGCCGGGGCCAGGCTCATGCTGCATCAGCAGAGGAGCTTTCCCTTCCTCAAGGATCAGGGCATCTACGCCATGGCCGGGACAGAAACCTCCATCGGAGTGCTGGTGGTATGTGTCGCATTCCTCGGGAGCAGATTGTCTGAGAATAATGTTATCTGATGGGACCAAAACCAAGTTTGCTTTAAGTCTTGGCTGAACTGGCTCAAACCAAAGGAGTCAAGGTGTGCACCAGCCAGGGGCTGGGGCAGTTTATGGAGGCTTTTATGTAATTGTCCTGGCAAAGTGCTGTATTGAGCCTGGAATGGTGGGTTCAGGTCATTGTTGCCTCTTCCTCTGGCGTGTCAGAAGGTGCTTTGCCAGCCCCTGAACACCTGCCTGGGTCTGCCTGGGGTAGAGGCTGCAGCCTCTTCAGCTCTGACGCTGCTGACTCTTTCACTTTTGCTAGAGCCACCAGGGAACACAGGAATTACAGAGTCTCTGGAAAACAGTCACAGGGCCCTGGGGAGGAGCTGCCAAATAACCAAGGTTTTCTGTTTGGGTTTCCTTCCAGGATGAGCTGGAGCGGATGGGCTATCCCTACAGCGACTGCACCATGAATGGCTCTGATGTGCCCGTCAAAAACCTCTACAGCCAATACAACACCTCCTACTCCATACAGGTAAAACACCCTTTTAAACCAAACAAAAGTGTTTAGGAAAAATCATGAAAGCAGTTAAATTTTTGGCTAGCATGCAGGGTAATTGGGATGAGAAGGCTGAGTATTTGTAAACCTTGAAACTGTAGAAAATTAGAGTGGAAACACTACGCACAGGTTAATTTGTAACAGGCTGCACCAGAGGGAGAAGCAGCCCTGGAGGGCTCAATCCGGCAATAAGGGAAATGCTCAAACCCTTTGGGGTGATTCACAAATGCTCCCCCCCGAGACTGGGAGGGCTATGGGCTGGCAGTGGTTTTATATTTCTGCCTTTATATAATATAACAACTGGACCACTTTACCCAACTTCTGAAGATGCTTGTGTAAGGTTTAAGCAAACACTCAGAAGGATTGCGTTATTCCCTCGAAGTGCTAACGCTGTCAGAGTTCTGTGTCCACGTAATGTCACTTCAGAGCCCTTTCAGCAAAACCAGGCTCTTCCATCACTCCCTGACTGCTCTGAACTCTGTAGATCTTTCCTATCACACAGAATTCCCTGCTTGTCCTACCTGCAGCTGTTAAATTCAATTATCTTCTCATAGACTTTGCTATTGTTTTGTGCTGCCTCATCCAGAATCCCACTCCAGTCTTGGATGATTAACTTCACACCACACTGTGCTCATGGCTCAGCCCGTGCCTAAGCATTCCTCTTCCCTCTCCAGGCTTGCCTGCGCTCCTGTTTCCAAAACCACATGGCTGAGATCTGTGGATGTGGCCACTATATGTTCCCTTTACCCAAAGGGGTGAATTACTGCAATAACGAGGATAACCCAGGCTGGGGTAAGAGCTCAACCAGCGCTGCCCGCGGCCTCCCCGGGGCTGCAGGATCTGCTGCTGTCACCGCAGCTGCTCAGCGGCGTTTCCCTGAGACACGTGTCCCTGTGGCAGCTTGGGCCAGTGCTGGCCAGAAGGGGCCAATCTTGGTCCTGGCTGTGGTCTGAGGGAGCCCCTGGGCACCAGAGAGAAAAAACACAGGGTAACACTGCTGGCCTCTGTGCACCACGGGTTTGCGTCCTGAAAAACCTGTCCCTGGCAGGGGCAGTGCGGGCTCTGGTGCTCCCCTGGGATGGCACAGCTCCATGCTGGCAGCAGCTGAGGCTGTGCCAAAAATACCCGTCCCGAGCAAGCCACTTCTACAGGAATTGTCTGCAGAGAGTTATGGTTTAGTTTTAATTTATTATTAAATTGTCTGAGGGATTTGCCCAGGTTTCTCAAGGAAGGGAAGGTTGGAGGGGAAGATGGCACATCCGTGCAGCAGGGTCACACCTAATATTTATTTTGATAAACGAAACTGATATAAGCCAGTAAACAGGTCCTTATCTAAACAGGTACTTTGATTTTGTTTTCACCAAACAGCATATTGCTATTCCTCACTGAGATCCAGCATAAAACAACGACAAATCTGCATCGACTCCTGTAAGGAAACATGCAAGTGAGTACCTGAGCCTGATCCGGCCACTGTGGAGGTGGAGAGATCCCGCATTTCAGCTCCCATCAGTCCTGACCTTCCTAAAACGGCAGCAAACTCTGCAAGGCTGGTTTGTTCTGTGAGAACTGAAGTTCCAGGACTTCAGGGAAGGGGAAACCTCTGTACTAATGCTCTCCCTCCTCCCTCCAGTGACACGCAGTACAAGATGACCATCTCCATGGCAGACTGGCCATCAGAAGCCTCTGAGGTAACCTTGATTCCTTGGTTTGAAAGAGACACTCATGGTTACCTGCTCCCAGCCACCTGGACACTCACTATTGTCAAGGCTGACATCCAGGTCTCAGCACCTCTTTGCTAAATTCCACATTTTTCACACACAAACCAGCAGCAGAAACCAAGGTACAAGGTGGGAGGAGGGACCTCCCCACAGTAGCTCCTCCACCCTGGGGTTCTGCTTTAAGTGCCTGTGACAGCCCAAGACTGAGCACGCCCCTTCCACACCATGTGCATGTGCGGCACGGGGGGGCTTCCCACAGGACAGGGCAGGAGCACCCACCTCCCCACTGTGGCAGAGCCCATCCACTCAGGTCCACAGCACCAGCACTCCCCTCAGCTGCTTACGGGGCTGGGGCTGTGTGGGACAGGGCGCAGCTCTTCAGGAGCACAGGATGCTTCTGCTCATTCTGAATGGATTTTGTTTTTCTAGGACTGGATTTTCCATATTCTGTCCTATGAAAGGGATATGTCAACAAATGTGACTCTGGACAGGTGAGTGAAAGGAACAAGCACTTTATCTTCTCTGCTGAGCCTGTTAACATCAGACTGACACGAGCCTTGGCTCTGGGCCAGCGCACGTGTGTGCAAGAGCAGAGGGAAGACGAGGTTTGGCACATGTTCACCTGGGAGATGCAGAAAGCAGATTCAAAAGGCACTTCATGCGTGTCCTCTGCTCTTCAGAGCTACAAACCATGTCAGGAAAACTCAAGTGTGCTAGGTAAAATCAGCAATAAGGGCAGCTCCTATGTCATAACATTTATCCCTTCGTACTTATGTCTCGGTGTCTGTCCATCCCATGGTCAGGCTGCAGCAGATATATGGGTCCTCCACAGCCCAGCTCCTCACTGAGCTAGTCTTTGTTCCTTACAGGAACGGGATTATCAAGCTGAACATTTACTTCCAGGAATACAACTACCGTACCATCTCGGAGTCGGCTGCCACGACAGTGAGTGCCTGTCCCAGTCCTTCTGGCATGGCAGACACAGAAGCCAGTCAGCCAGGACACACGGGCTGGGCTCAGCTCCCTGGGGCTGATCAGCCCTGGCCAGAGATGCCCCTCACCAGCCAGTCTGTCACACCCCTCGGGGCTGCTGTCTCACACATTTGCTGTAACGGAGCGGACAAAGCTGCCTCCACCGGTCAGCTCTCAGCCCTCAGTTCCTTCCTCCCCTCCACTCCCACCCCAGTCGCCAGCACTGGGGAGTACAACCTGGCAGGGCAGCACCCGCATGGGGACATGGTGGGCAGGTCCCAGGTGCAGGGGCATCGCCCATCTTGGCACCAGCACATAGGGTGATGGACTGGGGGTGGATCAGGCATGGGGCTCCACCACCTTGGCTCACTCCACTCTTCTCCCACAGATTGTTTGGCTACTCTCGAGCCTTGGAGGCCAGTTTGGGTTCTGGATGGGTGGCTCAGTGCTATGCCTCATCGAGTTTGGGGAGATCATCATTGACTCGCTGTGGATCACCATCATCAACGTGATCGGCTGGTGCAAAGGCCTGAAGCAGAAGCGGGTGCGGGCGCAGTACCCAGACACGCCTCCCACGGTGTCAGAGCTGGTGGAGGCTCACACCAACCTGGGCTTCCAGCACGAGGCCGTGGGTGCCCCGCCCAGGGACGAAACACTGCCCCCCGAACCTGGCACCCCCCCACCCAACTATGACTCGCTGCGTGTGCAGCCCCTCGATGTCCTCAGTCCCGACAGCGACGTGGAGACCGAGTGAGCGGAGTGCCCTGTCACCTCCCGCCGGCCACCACCGGCCAGCTGCCATCGCCACGTTGTGTGTCACTCACCGAGCAACCATCTACTCTCCGTCAAAGTTAGGAGGGAATTAAAAAGCCCCGGCTGTCCTCCCCCTTGACTGATCACTGGGAGGAAGCTCTGCCTAATAAACCCTGCAATAAACCTCACAATCAGCCTCTGGCTGAGTGTGTAGAGCTTGGCTACATCAGTATTGCTGTAAAATCATTCACCACTTCTCATTACCAGGTGGGTGGGAAGCAGTTCCCACTGAGCAGAGTGGGGTGATGGCAGCAGTAGAGGGGAGAGGACAGGACATCCTGACAGTGACTGCAAGGCTGTGGCCTGGTGGATCAGAGAACCACAGAAGGGCTTGGGCTGAAAGGGGCCTTAAGGACCACCTCATTCCACCCCCCTCTCCAGCTCTCTTGGATGTAGAGACACGGCACAATGTCTGCTGCAGCTGTGCCACACCCAGGGTCAGACCCTTGGCATGGGACCAACACTACTTCTCACCTCTGAGGTCCCAGTATTTCCATTCCCAAATAACTACAATGGAAACAGTGAAAGCTGAACCATTCCCTCACTGCTAGAGCTCGCAGGTGCCCCGTTGTGTTGCTGCCCAGGGTTTGTGCCACTCGTGGCACAGGTGGGAATAGCTGTTAGTGTGTGCCAAGGATAGACTCCATAAAGATTCAGGGGTGGGGAGGAAGTGCCAGCCTGTTTAACAGTACCACTTTTCCAATTAAAAAAAAACAATTCAAAAGTTGCCTTTAGCTTCCCTGCTGGCAGCAGGGGCAGTCCAGTGCTGGCAAGAGGCTCATGGCAGCAGTTTGCAAGGAGGGGAACATACCATGCTTGCCCCAAGGTGAGGGCACTGGGAGCTTTGGTGGTCCCCACGGGGCTGGGCTGAGTGGGGCAGCAAGCTCACCCAGCCCGTGGCCAGTCCCAGCCTCCAGCTTTCCCAGGAGCCCATCATGACCCACCAAGATCTGCCTTACTGAAGTACTTTTGCAAAAGTTCAAGAGGAAACGCGATCATGTGGCTAAATCACGCGCCCGAGAACACGATGTTCTGGGCACAGCGCCCAGCGCGGGGTGGCCACGGCGAGGGGGGTCCGTGATCCTTCTGCACGGGAAGCTCCCCGAGCACGGGGTGCTCTGGGGCAGAGCTGCTGGGCAGAGCTGCCCAGCGTCCCTCCAGCTTCCCCCAGCAGCACTGGAAGTGGTGGGTCCAGTTGCTAACACCACCACCAGGACAGAGGAACTGGGGAACGATCTGACAGCTGAGGTGCCACCAGCATGGCTGATACTGCCCCACACGGGGCAATCCCGCGCTCAACATTCACCGAATCTGGTTTCAGGGAGCATCTCCTTAACACGTCCAAACACTGCCCCAGCCCTTTCTTCCACAGCTCAGTTAAAGGAAGAAGGATGAACAGCCCCCAGACACACTGCTCCGTATGAACCACCTGACCCAGGTACAGCGTGAGCTCAGTGAGCACCTAAACCAAGCCGAGTGGTGACAGGGCAGACAAGGCAGTGAGGACACTTCTAAAGACAGAGGAATCCAGCTTTCTGCCTCCCTAAAGGGCTGTTTCCTGTCTCCACCACAAACCTGCAGCACAGCCTCCTTTGCCAAAGGATGCCAGTGTGATGGTACTAGATCTCACATCGCAGTCGAGTGGGAAACAAGGATCCAGCACCCTCCCCTCCTGATTCAGTGCTCGGTATACACAGTGTCATCCTTGACAAAAACCAGCACTCCCTCCAAAAAACTCAACAGAGCACTTTGCATAAAACATGGGGAATGCTGAGAGCAAGAACCTGGGCAACTCCTCCTGCATTCTCACCACCAGACAACAGAACCCTGGGATGGGCAGCAGATCCCAGGCTGCTCCTTCAGCTCCTCACACCTTCATCCCCAGCCAAGTGCCTGCCCTGGGCCACCTGCCCCATGAGAGGGAACAGCAGCAGGCAAGGAACAGCCCCAGAAACCCTCCCTGGCAGTGATGGGGCAGGGGAAGGGTGGGAGAGGCATGGCTGGCGAGATTCACCCTCCTCAAATCAAGGGTAAATGGAACAGAATGTTCTCTGCAGAACAGGAACAGCTCACCATTCCAGTCACTGCTGGTTTATGGAGGCGTCTGACAACTCATAAAAGTGGGAAGTGGCTCAGGTGCTCGGCTCCAGCTCTGTTCCAGTTGGGCTTTCCCCAGCCTGACCCATGGCAGAGCTGAGCCTAGCTCAGCAAAGGGGTCTCCTGCTGCAGCAACAGTGCAGGCACTGGAGACGGCTGGCATTGCAATTTTGGGACTTCTCTGTATTCATTTGTTTCCTAAGAGAGCACACTGAGGCTAGATGAGATGTTTTATACGTATCTGTATAAGAAACATTAATAAATTCTGCAGGAAAGCACCACTTTCCTTAAATTCCTAACAAACTTCATACCTTTCAGTAGAATTCTTGCACCAAGAACAACCTGCAAAGCTGGTTTTATTCTCAGGGTCAAGCTTGATCAAGCCTCATCTACCAACTGAAGAGACTCTTCTTGGCTTTGTAATAACAACAGCCCTGGGCAATGGCCAGTGCCTGCAGGCAGAAGAGCTCCCAGGCAGCCTCTCTCTGCTGCACCTACCCCATCATTTCAGATACAACAGCTTAAATTCTCTGAAAAAGCCATCACAAAGCACAAACTCTCCAGCATATGGCAGAACACTTCCAGCACTGCTCAGCCTACTCAGAGTCATCCAGAGAGTTTTTGGTAAATTTGGCTGTAGGACATCTTTCCTTATTTCTAAAGACGGAAAAATGGAACAAGCTTTTCCTAGACAAAGACATTTATTAACAGTTGTCTGAAATAAACTCCCCTGGTCTCCAGCGGTATTTTCACTGTCCTTTCAGAAATAAAAACCAATGTGAAGAGGCGAGCCCTCGAGCAGGGGCTAGCAGGAGGGAGGGCACAGCTATCCCTCCAGGCCCCTCATGGCAGCAATGCTGCCGGCCAGGCGGCGGGGCAGGCTCTTGGCAGCCTGGCGAAACTCCTCTGGCTTGGCCTTCAGCAGAGTCACAATATTCTGCAGCGTCCGCGAGGGCTGCAGGCCGAGGGCATCCATCACGTTTACGAGGTAATCTGCCAGATCAAGGAAAAATGTGTATTTAACAGGTAACAGACACTGTGAAATGATATATATCCTTGTTCTCCACGACGCTGGGAATCCTGTCACCGAGAGCTCACACCCCCAGGCAGCAGCAGCATAGGCTGGAGTCTAAGGGCACTGCCTGGGATGTATTTCTGCCTGCCTGTGCACTAGTTCAGACACTGCCCGTTCTGTGCAGGGGACTGAGACACGTTCTGCCGTGTTTCAGTACCTGCACACAACACCCTTGGGTGGTCAGTAACCCGGGCATGGGAAGAGGATCAGAGTCCCCCTGCCAAAGGCAAAGAGGTGGCACCGAAGCTGGGCAGCTCTGCCGAGGTGAGTGTCTTTGGAGGCAGGAGGCAGTTCCAGCCCACTGATTTACAGGCAGTTGGGGAACTGAGGATGGCAGGGAGAATGCTAAGCAGCCAGTCTCTCATCCACTGGCTTGTTTTGAAGCAATGCCAGAAAAAAAAAAAAATATTCAGGCTGAGTTCACTGATGTCCAAGCACACCTTCTGGAGAGCTGAGGAGCAGATGCTGGCTGTATCCTCATTTTTGGGCTTGGCCAGGGGGAAGTCAGCATCCCTGATTTACAACAGGAAAAGACTAACTGGCATTTACAATAGCTGTAGTGATTCCTTGGTGGTCCTTTCAGCAGCTTTGGATAAGAAAAGCCCATCTCCTCCACATCCTGCAGAAACGCCTCCCCAGCACCCTCTGCCAGCCCTCTTTCAGTCACTCTGTGTGGCATGGAGGAAGGCAGAGATGAGCCTGTGCCAACTCTCTCCCATTTTGCCGCTCAGAATCTCTTGAGGTTCAAAGTAACTTTAGCCCGCAGCACCCTCAGAGCAGCAGGGCAGTGCCAGCCATGGCAGGAGAGCTGATCTGTAGGGTTAGTAAAAAAGGATGCCGCTCAAGTGCTCCACAGTTACTTTTACAAGGCCTTTAGCTGATCGTCCCTACTTCAGCTATCAAAGGGATGGAAGAAATCAATCAGTGCCTTCTCTGCAATCCAGTGGAGCAGCCTCAACAGACTTGGCACGGGCTGTGTACCCCCTTCTGGCACATACTGGCAGAACATGGCACTCTGAGAAGGGAAAGACCAGGGCCTCACTGGAAAAGATCCTATACAGATCTTTCTTGCCAAGGCTGGCCTGCAAGGGAATCTCTGTGCAGAAGGACTTGGACTTCCACAGTCAGACGGACAAAGCAGTGAAACAGCAGGAGTACCCACCAGAAAATCCCCCTTCCCTCGAAGAGGGGTGTGACAGAAAACACTGCAACAGAGAAGCTGCGAGTCCTCCCCATGCCGGGGACCAACGTGCTCATGGTTAGAGGAGAAGCCCACAGGGCAGTCCCCTCCAGCCCAGTGTGGTGCCAGAGCAGCCCGTGTGTGACACCAGCGGGGCTCAGGGCCCCGTGCTCACCGATGTCCGTGCCCAGCTGCTTGGTGGAGTGCGGCGTGAGCTGCGGGATCTGCAGGATGACCTCGCAGTACGTCTGCATCGTGGCTCTGGCGATGGAGCCCAGCCAGTAATCAGCCATGTTATCCAGCTCGGGCAACTCGTCTCCTGCACGGACAACTCCCGTTAGCTGCCAGCACACACCCTCCCAGCTTCGCTGGGTTCGTACAAAACAGAATCACAACTGGTGAATAACAACTGTTCTTTCCACAGGACATCGAGGTAGTCAGAGTTTATCAGCTGGTTTTGGAGTAATCAAAGCAATTATGTATCCTCCCTGTACTATACAGCACTGACAGTGAGCTCCAGACCCAAACCACTTCCCTTCCCTTGATTACTCTCCAGGTAAGTCATTTCCAAAGGGCACACGGATGATCAGCTGGGATCAGGAGGGCACTGACTGGCACATTTGGCAGGATCCTCTTCCAGGGGTACTTTACAAACCACACATCACACCTGTGTAATGTCAGGATGGGAAAGCTTTCCCCAGATGCTCCAAGCCTTTGGTCTCACCTTGCTCTGGGGGGTACGGCAGTTTTCCAGCATGTAACGCCAGTTCCAAAGCAGAATCCTCCTGAGTGACAAATGGCTCCAGGTGCAGAGGAAGCGACATAATGTATTGCCCAATCTAGAATAAAAGCACCAACAGCTGAGTCACTGAACAAATGTAAGGCAAGTCCTTTACTAGAGAAAAAAAGTCACCTGCAGTAGAGCACACATGAAAGCAGAGAGCTGAGCCTGACAGCCACTCACTCATCTACAAATTGGCTCCTGCGCATCATTACACTTGGTACAAGAAATAGTTTTTCACAAGGTCAGACAAGCAGTCACTGAAACACTCATGGTAAGAAAGACCTGTACAGAGAACTGCAAGTCCAAGCAAGTCTTTACTCTCTGGAGCACTCCTGGCAATTTGTTTTCTAGAGCAGAAAGTCAGTTCAGTTCTCTTACATTGCTGATATATTCCAGAGGGGTCAGACTGAAGTTTGGCAGGTCCTCTGTCAGAGTCTCACCAATGCCACCAGAACTCCAGCCCTGTAAAGCAGAAAATTCAGGATGAATCAGTGATTTCCTGGAGCATGAATCCTGTCAGTATTTTAGGAAGGGGTCACCCAGTAACATGAACTGTGACTGCCCAAGGAATTCTAGAAAGAAGAACACAGATGGTGAGAAAACTGTTTCCTGTGTTGTCCCTCAGGCTCAAAACCACCACCCTTCCCATCCAGCTCCCTGTGAGAAAAACATGCTCACACAGTTAGAAAAGCAACACCTCAAACAAACACCAGAGCCTGCAAACATCTGTGAGCTGCAAAGACCGTGGGTGAGGGAAGGGAAATTGTTCCACTGCCTGCAGCTTATGGGAGAAATGGGACACCAGAAGAAACTGTTCTGAAGAGGAGAAAGGAAAGCAACACCAACCCAAGGGATCCCACAGGTAAATCCTGCCTGTTCAGCTCCTCTCGAGGCCCCCATAGCTCACCTCCATCTTGGGCACCAGCAGCAGCTGCTGTTTGATTCGGAGGAACACGGAGTCGAAGGCCAGGTGATGTGCCAGCTGGTTGAGGCGGCTCAGGGCGGCTCGTGACGATGACAGCAGGTTGTGGTTACTGGTACCTTTCTCCTGACACACAGAGGCACAAAAATATTTACATACAGAAGTCGTTAAAGTGACCACAGAGGAGCTGTGTTAACATTCTTACAGGAGTTTTATGAGGCCATCCTAATGCAGCAAAGCTTTCCTCTGAGATGGCACAGTCTGTTTCCTTTGGAATGACCTATTCCAAGCAGTTATTCAAGACAGAAACTGCCACTGCTCCCTGAATTGTAAGCAAAGAATCAGCATTCAGTGAGTTCTACATGAAGAGTACCTGTGGAACTGGACTGTTTAGCTAAGGTTTACACAAACGTAACACTGAAGGCAGAACTGCAGAAGTTGCAAGTAAATCAAGCGTAAAAGAAATCAAAACACTTTGAGGAAATAAAAGACTCATAACCTTGAATTCATTACTTCATATGACCAACGATGGCAAACATAACTTAGATCCATGAGAAGATAACTAGAGTCATTCTAGTCTGTTCACAGATCCATGCATGAACAATCCTGTAGAATTCTGTTTCAGACTGGACATGGTAGCAGGGTGCAAGTGGCAGAGAAAGCCCCGGGAAGCTGGTGTGTGGGCTCCAGAATTTGAGATGGCTCCAACACAACCTTCCCAATGCTCACTGTGATAAAATCTCTGTCACCTGAGCTGATAAGGGCATGTTCACAAAACACAGCCACGATCTGAGGAGAGATGAAACAAGTCCAGACTTCTTGGGTTTGGACACTTCATCTCTCCACAGATCAGTGTCTCTGTGGAAGACTTGGAATGCAGCCCATGGAAAGGCTGCAGTCCAGGATGAAAAGTCATTAGGCTGGGGGGCAATCCAGGTCTCATCTACCAAACATGGGCCCAAGAGCACACTGTGATAGAGGCACCAGAACTACCTTCAGAGTGTAAAGCGTTTCCATAAGACTGGCATACTCGGAGGGATTCTCCTTCAACAGATAATTGTATTCCTGCCAGGGATTCTTTATGGAGCTCTTCTTTTCTGCAGAACTGGTGTCCTGAAAGCCAGAAAAACTACATGGGCTGTAGGAGTCCGAGAGATACTTCCCAGCAGTTGATAAAATCCTGAAAACAAGCACATAAAAGTCACCAGCAGAATCCTCCAAACTCAGTGTTCCAGTCCTCACGCTGGCCCAAGGACCAGCCTTGCCTTTGTGTGACTTCAAGGGAGAGTACTGACTGGTGGAGACACTAATTACAGCCAACCCTCATGTCTACTGTGCAGCTCAAAAACTGCAAAAATATGGAGACAAAAGAGAGAGGATTGCGCTCTCAGAAGAGCTGGGCAATGGGGCCCAGGCCCAGCCCACCCTGCACCGCAGGCTGTGCTGTGCAGAGCACAGGCACTCGAGTCCCATCCAAGCATTTTGAGGTACAACAGGCTGAGCACTGCTTACAACAAGCGGTAACAAAAGATCTACGTGCTGCCTGTGCCTGACACTCCTCAGGTTACAGGGAATCAATCCATCAGTTAAGGCACACCTAAACTCATTTCAGCACATGATTCATGCCCCTTGTCACAAGGGTGCAAATCTTGCCAATTTGATCTGGTGGAAAATTCCTTCCTGACCCCAATCTGGCCCATTGGTAGCCAGCCAGGTATCCCAGGAAAGGGATTTTTGGGACTGTCTCAGGACACACAGCTGAGTGGAACAGTCTGTGTCCCATCTCTGACATGATGAAGGATGGGGAGGGGCAGTGAGGGAATCACAGTGGCTGCTTCCCCTCCATGGTCTACGCAACCAAAGCACCTTGGGGTTTGTTCTCTTTAACTTGTTTCCTATGCTGACAGCTCATGAATTAAGGTCAGCAGAGCTCACCTGCTGGCCAGCTGTTGCTCAAAGTCTCCACACTGATGAAGGAGTTCACCACAAGTGGTAATTACCCTGGGAAAGAGTAAGACAAAAACACATGAGACTGGAGGCAGATAATTCCAGGCTCCCCCAGAGTACCATCTCAGACAGAGGTCAAGTAATTGTGAAGTGCTATAACCAAACCACAGCCCACACATCTGCCAAGAGACAATGTGGTGATTAACTCTGCATCCATTTGATAACACACTGGATCTTTTTTCCCAATAATCTCATCCACGTGCCACTTCTTGTCATCATGGTGAAGGTCAGCTCAGTGTCACTGGGAAAAATTCTAAGAGCTGTTGATATTACAAGTGATATGAGATGCAGCCTTGCTCCAGGCAGGGTGGGCAGCCCCACAGCCCTCCCTGTGCCAGGAGCAACCTGAAACCCATCACTGACACTAGTGCTCCCAGCAGCAATGCAGCACAGTGAGCTCAGCCCTGTGTTGTGCACTGAAAGCTTGTGTGTAAACCAACCCCAAGTAATTCCCTTTCAGCTTTGGTACATAAATCAGCTCTGAGCCAGGCAAAAATAAAATCCCTTTTACCGGACAGAGTTTTGGAATGCAGTCCAGTCCTCCTGGAACAGGGAATCTGATAGGACATCATCCAGTTTACATTTCTTTCGTATAGACTGCAGTGTATTTGTGAAGTCAGATGTATACCTGCAGTGAGAAATGGAGCAGAGAGAAGCACCAGGGTAAGAGAACTGGTTGGAGAACAGCACAGTGGCACATTCTGGGATTTGCTCAGTCAGTCCTCTACAAGAGTCATATAAGAACAGAAATATTAAAAGGAGTAAAAAGGGACACTGGCTCCAGTCCAAACAGGTGAATGTGAAGAACTGATCAGCCACAGCCCACTTGAGCCTACACCAGAAGACAATAGGAGCAACAGACACTGAGAGGCTGCAATTTGCTACATGTGGATTACCAGCTCTCCTCTCCTGTGAGAAGGAGAGAGTAAGATATTTTTGTTACCATTACACTGACCATATCTCCTAGGAAAGACCAGGAAAAGTTTACGAGGCTCCTGCTACTCCAACATCACTTGGCCCTTACTCCAGGAACATGGTGACAACAATCTCATGAATTTGTTTTCTCAGCTACTCCCCAGATGAGAACACGGATAAAATGGAGAACATTTTGTTTTCCACACACCCCCCTTTTCTTTTTTAATAGTGCCCACAAGCTGGAGGCATGCACATTGCTCTGTAATTGCCTATAAAGAAGGTGAGATCAGACTTGTGCTTTCCTCTTCCCCCTTCCCACAGGGCAGTAATACCCGATTCATACCTTGTGAGCAACCCTTTCAGTATTATGAAGGAATAAGGAGTTAATCAGTATGGGAATATGAAAGTGATACTTAAGGACAAGAACTTACAGTGAACCTCACTCCCCGGGATATCTCAACACTTACAGGCAGATCCTGAATGAGAAGTCACTTGTCCCATTGAGTGTGTATTCAGAGAACCACGGATTCACTAAGGTTGGAAAAGACCTCCAAGATCATTGAGTCCAACCTCTGGACCTATTTCCCCAGAGAAATCTACTCAGATCTACTTTCATCACCCCATTTTGTTTTCATCTTATTCTGTTTTGGGAAACAATTTCCCCTGCAGAAGTATTTATTAAAAATGAAAACTTAGCCCAAACAGAATAGAAGACAGCTGAGAAGTCTTTAGTCTAGCCATAAAAAGCTTCCATTTTTCCCTAGGAAACAGCCCCTGCCCAAATGGAGCAAGGAGGATATCGATGATTCATAGTGCAGTGAGAGACATTGTCTGCTCTCAGCCATTTTCCATAAACTACAAAGTCCTCGGCCACAAACTGAACACTCACTACTCCCTCAGGATAAATGCAGCAGTACCTAAAAGCACCTTACTTTGCAAACAGGGCCTTGAGGGCCTTCAGGAGCCCACACACTCCCAGGCCATCTGTGAGCTTGACGCAGTTGTCGATGGCTCCAGAGGCCAGAATGAAGAGTTTGTTGACTGAGTGGTTCAGCTCCTGGACACAGTCGATTACTTCCCAATGCTCCTAAACAACAACAACAACAAAGCTGAGCCCGACCCTTCTTGCAGGCATTAGAGAAAAGACACCTTGTGTAACACAGCGTTCTCTGATATCCTCCAATCTTGTGAAACTCCTAAGGCAGAACCCTGCTGGTGCTTCCACCCTCCTGCACATGGACTGTCATAACAGTTGGGCTGCCAAACCAGGTCTTCAAAAAAAACCAG
The DNA here is from genome assembly GCA_036023395.1 of Myiotriccus ornatus. Classification (NCBI taxonomy): domain Eukaryota; kingdom Metazoa; phylum Chordata; class Aves; order Passeriformes; family Tyrannidae; genus Myiotriccus; species Myiotriccus ornatus. The sequence continues at coordinate 15,807,997 of JAYRBT010000033.1, read as the reverse complement.
TTCTGTCAACAACAGAATCTTCTACAAAAAGGACTTGCCTTCTCTGAGCCCTGTTCTTGATAAATTCAGTCAAACCTGAAGTAGGCTCTTGGTTAAGTGTTATTCTGGTAAAGGCAGATCCACACAGGGCCTGTTACTGCTGCAGGAGAGGAAAGGAGCTGACCTGACAGTGCTGCTGAAATTATCTTTATTTCTTAAACAAATCTACTTAGCAGTAAAAAATACAATGCAAGGAGGAAATATTACAAAAAATGAGAGGAGGAAAGCGAGCAGTAACCATGACAAAGACCCCTGTATTTAGTGGAAGCTTTAGCCTCTCTCTGTGCAGCTGAGCAAAGGCTGGTACATTACCAAGGGCACTGCACTGATCTGGATGAGGAGATTCTCTTCTTCCAAATCTCCATACTCAAGTTGGTAGGGCTTGTACGGACCATACACTGCTTCCACCAGCTCCATCACTTTCACCAGGTTCTGCTCCTCTACAAAGAACCAGACAAATTTAGTCTACAAAGAGATGAACATGCCACTAAAAAACTTGTTTCAAGCTACCTGCAGCAGTTCTTCCATCAGAGCATGCTGCCTGCACAGGCTTGGAATGCTGCCCAACAGCTTCAATCTCAACTGCACAGACTGGGTTTTTATTTTTTAAAAAACAAGGTTATTATCTCTACCTGCTTCCTAAAACCAAGATGTTCTACCTTAACAAGTGCTTCAAGAAAATTATCACTCACTGCTCCAAAACAGCCTGGGTGACAAAAATCTATCACACATTCCAACCTACAGCAGAAGAATTGAAACCATTGGAGAACTGAAACCACTACTCTCACAGCATCAAACAGGGGTAATCCCCATTTAACAGAAAGCCTGCTTCACACTTAAAATAACTGACACTAATTCAACCCACTCGGCACTGCTGCTACAGTGTCCATCAACCACAAACTCAGGATCTCAGCACCATGCTTGAGCAGGGTGCTGCAAACCCAAACACAAACCAGGGCTGAATGATTATTTCTACATCAGAACTGGACACCAGCTGTTCTCATGAAGCTTTGCCAAACTCAAACCAGCAGTAAATCACAATTACTTTGAATCCTGGATATCAGAGAAGACTTTTACACCCTAAGGACAGGAAAGCAATGGAGTAGGCTGTCCAAAGCCAGTGCTGTCTCCATGCTTGGATATTTTCAAGACCAGACTGACAATATCCAATGGTCTGACTTCACAGCATATCCTGCTTGGAGCAGGGCATTGGGCAAAATCATCTCCCAAGTTCCCTTCCAACCTGAATTACCCTATGAATCATAGCTGAACTCTCCCCTCACATACACACACAGGAACAGGTTTGACTCTTCTTAGCTGAGTCACCTGGCCTATCCATTCCTGAGATATTTCTCTTCCCAAACGTCTTACCCCAGAGCAAAAGAGATGGAAATGAAGGCTTTAGGCTTTTATTTTTTAAACACACTCAGATAGCAGTTCAGCAGCTGTCTTCCTATTCCACCATCTTATAGAATCTGTCATCATTTTTCCAGGCCCTTTTTAATAATTTCTATAGTGACCCACAAATTAAGCTAGAAAATGGCTGATGAGTACACAACCACACAGACAACAAACACAGCGCCAGTTACACTCCCTGACATTGCCCAGCAATCATAATTTACAGGATCAAGTAAGAATCTGGGTTTAAACAGCTCAAGACAATGTTATGAGGAACCAAACACAGGAAGCACAGCATTAGGAATGTTCCATTAGCTTTAATTTTGGATTTTCCCATAGCCAGCCTTTGAAGGGGCCCCACCACATTTATAAAGGACTATTAATATCCAACAGGTCACGTCAGGCATAAACCTGTGCAAACACAGCACCTCACTGCTGTGTGGTTGCGGGAATTACTCAGCAAGTCATGACCAAAATGAGATGACAAACATCCCAGGGAGAGGAGAACCCAGGGCAGATTTGGAATCAAACACCGAGGATGCTGCTGGGAATAAACTACTAACAAAAAGCCTACAAAATCAAATACAAGCATCCAATGGATGCAGCCTTCAAGCAAGTTTTCTCTTGTTTAGTGAGGTGTGACAATTCCAGGAAACTCCTCAACTTTTCTGCTTTGTGATCTCTCACAATGGGTCTCGCTGCCTCCCTGGAGACATTTCCTCATCAGTGAGACATAAGAAACAGTAAAGCTCATAAAAGGAGAAGTGCTAAATACTATTTACCCTGCAGAGCCAGCCAGGACAGGGCTGCTTCAGAAAACTCACTGTTGTGTCAACAGCTTCAGTGTAAGATACACACACACAAAGGTGGAACTGCCACCCAGCTGGGCAGTGCTGTAGAAGAAATAATTCCTCCCTCCACCTAAAACTAAACAAAATCCCCCAGTGGGACTTTACAAAGGGACAGAACAGAATGATAGAATTCAGTGCCAGAGCCTTACTCAGGTTTGGCAGCATCGCTACCTCCAGCCCCTTGGCGAAGTGGACAGTGGCATCGTGCAGCTCCAGCAGCTGGTTCAGCTTGGTGTCCTGGCCTGTCCTCTCCATGGCAGTGCTGAGGCACACAGGGATGGAAGGCACCAGTGCTCCCAGAGTTTGGATCAACAGAACAGTCACAACTTCATGGGGATTCTTGAAAACCTGCGGCGGCAGTAAAGCTACTGGTAAAAGCACATTACCTGAGAGGAACACACAGCGGAGGGAGCAGCAGACAGCTTACAACATGAGAAACCTCCCGGGGGTAAAAAACCCAAAAGAGGTCTGCTAAGGCTACAAGAACCCCACTGACACAGCATACAGGACAGACTGATGACAAAGGACTAGGACAATACCTGTGTACCACTGTGCTTTGAGTACAGCCACCAAGAAACTAGGAAATAGGCACAGGTCAAAAACTGAATTCAGCAGAACACAGGCACTACAGTGATTCAAAAACCACCTGGCAGAAAAAGGTATTTGAAACAGAGCACTCAGTTTACACAGGTGTGTTGGGAACAAACATGTATCAGCAATACATGAAGAAATAGTACTGCATCATGAGCCAAATTCTGACCAAATGGGCAGAAGTCAGTATTTGAAAGGCTAGAAAGCCTGTAATCAGCTGAGAATCAGCCACTCCACTGGCATAAAGTGTGTTACAGCCTTTTATTTTGAGTTTTTCATCAGCTGTTCTGCTCATTTGCTTTGAAAGCTGAGATCACCATCAAAAAGGTCCAAGAGTTTTTCAGAAAGCAGAAGCAAAACAGGAGACTGAGTGACACAAACTCTGCCCCCACATGCCATTTCTCACAATCCCCAGTTCAAAAACTACCTGCTAAAATGTAACCTTACATCTGACCTGTAAGTCACATCGAATCATTAAGCAGAAAAAACACATTTCAAGGAAACACTGAGCTCCTCTGCAGCACAGGCCTCGCACTGACACCGGCTTCGTGACATGAAGATAAGAATCTCTTACCCTTCATGGATGAAAAACTCTCACAGGCTTAGCAATGTGAACTTATTTCTTCACTTCACTACAGGACAGTAACTTTTTTTTGATCCTACATTATTCTTGTCAGGAAAAACAAGCACACAGACTCCAAGGGGTGACAGCAGAAGCCATCAGATATCTTACAGAGAGCGACATGTATCAGTCCAACAGAACCTTGAGGGCTTCCTCCAGGCCAAGTGATAAAGCAACTCAGGCATTTCAAACGTCTTGCAACAGAACACATTTGCAACACCAACAAATTAGGTTTAACTTAAGATACAGATGAAAGTGATAGAGCAGCTTTAATGTCAATAACACAGCAACCTTGCTCTGCTGGAACACCAGACCTCAAATCCTGTCTGCAAGGGCTGCACAAGGAACAGAAAGTGGGTTGTCTCCCTGTGCACTGATAAGGCACAGAGTGCTACTCAGTGTGAGCAGCCATCAGCTATTTGGAGCTTTGTGAGAATTCCGAGTGTGCTCAGCCCTGTCCTCTCCCACCCCTGCCCGAGCGTTAACCTGTCACTGCACCTGTGCTGCCCACTGGAGTTGGCAGTGCCAGGTCCCCAGCAGAGTGTCGTACAGCTCAGTCAGCTGGCGATTCAAGCTTAGGTCGCTCTGGCAAAGCTCCTGCCACACGGCCACCAGCTGCACCTGCCAGGGAACAAGAACCATCTGAGAGGAGAATGGACAGGCCACAGGTCTTGCTTTTGTTGTTCTAAATCCAGCACCCCCCATGCACAGCACTTCTGCCAAAACGTGAGGCCCATCCTTGCTCCTCTCTCCAGATTTCAGTGTGACATATAATTCAGCATCACAGAAGGAAAAGACTTTCAGCATGAAGCTTGAGGCTTTTTAGTGATTCAAAGATTTAATTAACGTTGGTATTTTACTCATAAAATGAGATTGTAACCGATACCCTCACATAATAGCTGAAATACTTGGCAAGCCCCAGCCTTGAACTTAATCCTCAAAAGTCACAGTCATGTGAGAAATTTGAGGCTCATGTTATGGCTACAGAACTGTCTGGAATTCCAACTTTTAATCTCACCTGAAAAGAGTTTACAGAACTCAGCAGATGGCAAGTTGCAGTAATGAAGTTACTGCTGACACAGCCACATCCACAGAGAGCAAAGCAAAACCATGTGGCATAGAGAAATCAAGCAGAACACACATATCCCGTGTCTGCTGCAGAAAGAGACACAAGGGCCTGAACAGAGAATTACTCCTGAAACTCGGGGAGTAACTAAAGCTGTTCAGAGCCAGCAAGAGAAGGAAACACAAAAAGGAAGAGGTGCCACCTCCCTGCCACAGCAAAGGTGAGATCCGTGGGGCAGCAGCTCCCTCTGCAGTCAAAGCCCAGCAAGCATTCCGATTTTTACTCATAAAAACAGTAAAACATTACCAAAACACTTACCTTGTGACATTTATAATAATAAGCAAGAAGCTGGGGCATCCGATCAACTTCAGTGAAAACTTTAACGAACGTTTTTGCCTGATCTACACAAAAGAAAACAAGAGGCAGTTAGGATCAGCCTCAAAGCTGAGGGTGAGACGTCAGTCTGAGCAAGAATTCTTCTCCTAAGGGAGCATGCAAAAAGACCTACACAGAAAGATACATTTCACCTCTTCTTTGCTTATCTCCTCAAACGGGAGAGACTGCCTAAAGCCCACCCTCAATCAAGAACAGGCAGCAGACAAGAGGAATGAATTTAACTTCTTAAAATTAACTTCTTAACCAGCACATGCACCTGGTATTAAGTCAGAAAAAGACACCATTTTCTAGAAGGAAATCGTTGTTTTCCAGAAACAAGCCACTACTTACAAACCTGGAGCATTCCTGACAAAGGCCTCAGGTTTGCTTTCACCTGTCTTAAAACTGACCCCTGTGCCTTAGACTGACCCATGGCACAGTGAGCTCCTGCACAGAGCTTGGAGACACAGGTTCCTAAATAGCCTGCTTTGTACCCCACAGCCCCAGATCCCCAGGGACCTTGAGGTGCACACAGCTGAGAGTCAACAACCAGAAAAAGTACTTTTTAGAAGTGCTGACAGGAGCAGAGGGAAGGGAGAACAGTCCAAAAAGACAAGTTTTCTAAGCAGAGTTTATAAAGCCACTTTTATAAGGCAGCAAGGAGTCAGAAGGTTTCCAAACAAATTTCCTTCCTGATTACACCACCCAGCTGTAACAGAAATGCCCAGCAGCACCATGGTAACACAAAAACAGGTTTTGAAGAGGGGGCCTTCTGCTTACCTGAGAAGCACTTCCTACCTGGAGAGCATCCCTGACAGAACTAAACTGCAACAGCAGGGCAGCCCTGCCTCAGCACCTCCATCTCAGGCAGCTGCAGAGCACAAAACATTCCAGGGCATCTGCTCCACCAGGAAAGCCCGTGACCCAGCACCAGAAGCCTTCAGGACAACAACTCCCCACACAAACACTGTTTTGAAGACAATAAACTCTATGCTGATAGTAAATGACACCAAGCATTACTGACCTACAGACTGGGAGTTGAAAGCAGCAACAATCTGAGGGCTGGCCATGGCCTCCAGCCGGTTTTTCAGTGCCTCCAGGTGCACACACTTCTCAGAGTAATCCGGCGTGTCCACCAGCATGGCCAGGCTGCTCTGCATGCTCGTCAGCTTGGCTGAAATCAGGGACACATCCTGCCAGCAGCAAAGGCAGCCTGTTACCAAGGGTGACCTCAGAGCATCAGCACCAGTTTCATAACAGCAACATGTTTGAGAGTCACTTCAAAAGCCTACTTTTAAATGCAGTTCGCTGGAAAGCTGAAGGCACAAAGACCAAACAGAATAATTCAGTATTTACCTGTGTTTTAAGAGTTTCTTCAATGTCTGCACTTAACGTGCTCCACTTGTCTGCTTCCTGAAGTGACTCGGCAGCCAACTGCATCCTGGACTTCACTTGGTCAATCTCTACCAGGACCTGAAGAAAAAACAACACAATGTCACAATGTCACCCACTGAAAAAAATAGGTGACTGCCATGGATGCTTATTTCAGCAGAGTTATTTTTGTCTTGGACTTAAAAAAAAAATTGTATGAAAAGATTATGATACAAGGAGGAAGAAATGGGTAGTAGAAAGAACTTGAGATGCAAGAGATGCAAAATGAACTTGCAAAGTCAAGCAACGAAAGGTTAGTTTAGGTTAGTTTGAATTCTGCTCTTGTACTTTTAGTAATCCACTTTGCCTGAAAATGCTCTGCACCCCAGGCAGAAAGCAGTGTCTCCAGCCAGGTACCAGTAGCTCTGAACTGCCACTTGAGCAGCTGTTCCTCAGGATATGCAGATTGCACAGGTCTGGGTCACACCCACCTTTCCACAAATTTTAAATTTGACAAGCTGCAAGTAAACACTAAGTATCACAGAATCACAAAATATGCCAAATTGGAAGGGACCCACAATGACCATCGAGTCCAACCCTCAGCCTGCACATCCCCAAGAGTCACACCCTGTGCCTGAGAGAATCGTCCAAATGTTTTTTGAACTCTGTCAGCCTTGGTGCTGTGACTACTGCCCTGGTTGGGCCTGTTCAGTGCCCAACCACCCTCTGGGGGAAGAACCTTTTTCTGATATCTAACCTATAAGAACTGACCTGCATCGACTGAGCTGTGTCTTCTTCAAACTTCTTTATATCTTCTTTAACAAGGATCATCTGCTCCTTCAGGAATGTTGCCTCCTGTTTCAAGACTTCCAATTCCCGGAGGACTCTGGGCATGTTCTGGAGAGCCTGATGGCTTGTTTCTGCAGAAACACTCAGCAGTCAGTGAGGAGCGCTAAGAGCCCTTGCAGGAATGGGGGAGTCTTTCAATAATCTTATTTAATCTTCAGTACTTGAAAAAAACAACACAAGGCAACAGAGCAAAACAGCAAGCAACAAAACTTCAGCTGCACCTTTAAAGTTTAAATATTCAGTACTTTACAGTACTTTACCATGGAATCACAAAGCCCTCTGAGACCAGAGTCCAACTGTTCCCAACAGTTCAGTGCTGTTCCCTCAGCACTGCCAAGGCCACCACTAACCCATGTCCCCAGGTACCAGTGTACGGGAGGCTTTTAAATCCCTCCAGGGATGGTGACTTCACAATTGCCCTCACAGCCTGTGCCAGGGCTGGACAAACCTTATGGGGAAGAAATTTTCCTTATTATCCCATCTAAGGCAGTCCTGGCAGGGGCAGATGTGCTGGTGGATAATCACGGGGCCCCAGATCGGTGTAAGGATCACTCTGCCCTTACAAGGTAGGCCCTCGGGTGTCCTGCACAGGTCCCCCCCTGTCATCACCCCTCGTGCACCTCAGGGGGACTCGGGCAGCGGACACACACACATCCCCGCGCCAGCAAAGCCCCCCAGCCCAGCCCCCGCACCTTCCACGGCGTTGTTGACCTCCTGGATGAAGAGCTGCAGCTTCATCACCAGGGTGGCGGCGTGGGCATCCACCTTGCCCGGGGCCTCCTGCTGCACCGCGCGGAACGCCGCGTTCACCCAGCCCTTCACCTCGAACTCGTCCGACAGGAACCGCGAGAAATCCATCGCCACGGCCCGGGCCGCGGGGGCACCGCGGGGACAGCGTGGGGACAGCCGGGAACAGCCGGGGACAGCGTGGGGACAGCCGGGAACAGCCGGGAACAGCTGGGAACCGCGGGGGCACCGCGGGGACAGCCGGACACGGCCCCGCCGCGCACCCGGAAACGCTCGGCGGGGCGGGGACGGACCCGGGGAGGGCCGGGGCGGGTCCGGGGCGGGTCCAGGGTGGTCCGGGGCGGTCCAGGACGGGTCCGGGGCGGGCCCGGGGAGGGCCGGGGCGGGTCCGGGGCGGACCCGGGGAGGGCCGGGGCGGGTCCGGGGCGGACCCGGGGAGGGCCCGGGGCGGGCCCGGGGCGGTCCAGGGTGGTCCAGGACGGGGCCGGGGCGGACCCGGGGAGGGCCCGGGGAGGGTCCAGGGCGGTCCGGGGCGGTCCAGGACGGGGCCGGGGCCGGGGCGGGCCCGGGGAGGGTCCAGGGCGGTCCGGGGCGGTCCCGCTGAGCGGAGCCCCAGACCCCCCGGCCCAGGGGGTGACCGGCCGAAGGCTGCGCCGTCAGGGGGCTGTGCCCAGCGCCCTCGGCCCCGAGCCCCGCCCGGCAGCTCCCGCCCAGCCCGGCCCCCAGCACGGCACTGCCAGCTCTCACCGCTCCCTTCGGGGCCGCTCCTCCCGCTCTTGCCTTACCCCGCACACAGATCCCAGGAAAAACGGGGTCGGGGATGTCCCTGCACCCCTGGAACAGCCCCTGCTCCAGGCACGCTGGCACGAGGGCTGAGTGGTGCTGTGGATTTACTTTTTTTTTTTAATTAAAAAAGTAGTGGGGAAGAGGGCAAATGGGCCCAGAAAGGGGCAGGAAAGGTGTGTATGACAGAAGCATCGAAGCGCCAGAGCCCTTCAGCAGGGCCCTGTAAAGTGGGGTCAGCTACAGGGGAAAGCTGTGAGAAGTTCACACTCCTCCTGCCAGGCACAAAAAGGAAGAAGGAGATGGCAGATCCTGGGGAAAGGAGTCATTACGGAGTTCTGGCCATCGCTGCTGGCCCCCAGTCCCTCCACATCCATTGCTAAGGCAACATGGCAATGTTCAAGCCAGCTGGACTTCAACTCCTGCCCCAGAGCTCTGCTTCTGGAAAGCCAGTCAGCTCTCCCACCTCACTGAAGGGCTGCACACCCTGCGTGAACACCAGTTTGTACCTCAGTTGAATGGGATCCTGCGAGAGAAAGGAAAAGAGAGGGACACATCATGATTACAGATTCCTGGGCCCCTGTCAGCCTCACGCCTCGTAACCTTACTGTGGTGAGTCACCTCTGAAAGGGGAGACTAACATGTGCAAGCTCTGCACACGATAAGAAATGGATCTTCCTAAGACAGACAAGGAGCAACTGGGAGACCTGTGCAAGCCACCCAAAGGCATGTTGGCAATCCAGGCCTGGCCAGCCTTTTCAGAAACAGAGGGTTCTTCACACCAGTCTTGGGTCTCATGATTCTTCACCAATGCAAGAGATCTGCCACTCATCAACTGTGCCTTGGGTGGCCTCATGTTCCATCAGCTGTCAACACCTGCACAGTGTGAGCCTGGAGCCACCTCTGCAGGCAGATGGGGCAGAGCTGTGCGGGCCCCTGCAGTGACTGCCCATCCAGTCCTTCATATTATAGCTCTGGAAAGCTGTTCCAGCAGGAACAGCTGTTCCCAGCATAGTCTCCCCTGGGTCTTCTCATTATTAAGACTCTCCTCATCTTTCATGCAAACACTCCCCTCATCTTTCATGCAAAAACCCATCCACCTCAGTGACATTCCCAGTGCCCCACCAGCAGCACCTTGTGTGGGTTGGTGAGCAGCAGCACCTGAGACACCACCATGGGAGGAAGGAGGGGACTGAAGGCTGGCAGCTCAGAACCAGAAGCTGGCTGTAACTTTATTTTCATGGTCTGAAAGAGGAAACAAAAGGAACACTTTTTAGGCCACACTGGAAAAGATTACTGAGTGTTACTGAGCCACAGAGCTGGTTAAAGATACGTCAGCCAGACTTTGTCACTCAGTGAAAAGCACAGTCTGCATCTAAAGGCAGATATTCCCAAACAGCCAATTCTCTGCTGCACATTCACAGGCAGCACAGAGCTTACCCAGAAAGCTGAAGCAGCAGGTCTGAAGCCCTGTCTGGCCATGGATACACACTGTGAAACAGGCACCAGTACCACAGGTACCACCATACAAGAGGTTCTCCATGCAGAGAAAGGGAGCCACGCAATTTCCCATGAGGAAGGCAAATACCAAGCAAGAAATGGTGAACCTTCTCCTCAGGATATTTCTGAACATCTCTGCTACTTGTCACAGGCTTCTCACCTTTGGGACTGCAGCCTGGAATGCTATGTCCTTAATGGGGTGAGCTGAGGTGCTCAGCATGGACAGAACCATCACCAGCACATCTGGCCGGCCAGGAGCTGGATCTCTGGAAAAGTGGAGCATGGCCTTGAAACCATTCCTGTCGTACACAGTGAGTGGAGAGATACTGCCTGCCAGAGACAAAAGGAGAATCAGAATCAAAGCTGGCATTCCTCTCCTGTCCAAGGGCAGAGCAGGAAAGATGGGATATGGAACAGCAAAAAGAAATCACAGAACCAAACTTTTACTTCCTCCATCACACTCACAGACCAAGCAGCACACAGCACCTGCCCCTGATTTACTTCTGCCTCTAACACCAAGACAGGATCTGAATGTCTGCATTGGGGATTTAGCAGCAGATTTCATCTGTCAGTGAGAGATGTCAGGTGTAGATACAACAGAGATATGATGGCAAAGCAAAATACTTTTCTTTGGCACACACAAGACTTGTCCCCTTAGCACCACTGCCTGGCAAATCCACACTTGACTATCACCATCCAGCCCTTCCAAAATCTGCTCAACCTTTCACTTGAGACTGAAGGCAGAAGACAACCAGGTCAGGATGTCTTTGCACCTGTCCTCTTCCAGTAGCAGCAAGGGCCAAGGCTCTGTGGCCCTGTTAGCAGGACATGCCCTGTGCTGAGACCCTGGGGTGACACTCCGGGAAGGGGCTGCAGGGCTGGGCCATACAGTGTGACATTGAAAAAGCAGAGGTGGAAGGAACAGCTCTGCTTTAGGAAGTGGGACAACTCCCACTCACATGTGTCTTTAGGTCCTTGTGGAAGAACTGCTCGAAGCTTGAACGAAGGTGCGAAGGCCAGAGGGTTTAGAGGCACGTTGCAAAGATCAGCCAGGACAGGAAACTCCTGACTAATGAGTAGGGAGGACAAGGACATTTCCATGTTATGATCCCTAGCACCTGCTCAAATTCTCGGATACATTAAGCCCTTCATAGAACACCTGCAGTGTTTATTTGTCTCTAGGCCGACCCACACAGCATGAAGGTATGTTCAGGGAAAAATGGCTGCTTCCCTGCAAAACCATGGGAGAGCTCTAGTAAGTCTCTAGTAAGCAGAGCTGGCACACAGAATGATTGCACTTACTCAGTGTAATTGAAATTAAAGGGACAAAAAGGTTTTCTAGAGAAGCATCATAGGGAGCTGGATGCAAAGAGGCAGCAGGCTTCAGCTCGTAGCCTGGACTGGGGAGTGGAGGATCTGCCACAGAGCTATTTGGGAGATCTGGAAAGGGCAATTTCATTGGTGATAAATCCCTGGAAAGAAAAGCATGCAGAAAACTTTTATTAACTGGGGACACTACATGAGATAGACCATCTTCTGCTGTATCTGTCTATATTCCCAATCCCTCATGCCCTTTACGTCTAAAGAAATTACAAGCTTACACTCTGAGTTCTTGAGAAATTCAAAAATTCTCTCTATTTAATATAGAAGATGTTGCTGTTTCAAAATTCATTAAGGCAGATTTTGGTTCTGTTACTATAGTGAAACTTAGTTTAGGGCTTTGTAAGTCTGCTCTCCCTGTGCACAGCTTTCTGGAACCCTCATCAGGGAGATTAGGGTAAATTCCAGATCAAAGACATTGCAAGAAGCTGGGAATCTCCACTAAAATTTCTTGTATTATGGCAGATCAGATAAGCATATTGTAATGTCCCCTGCTCTGAAGATCTGTGGATGATTAATTTGGTTTGTGAACTGTTCCAAGCTTCCACTGAGTGCCTGGAAATGACTTTCTTGCAATCTGGAGAAAGCTGAGGAAAGTACTTTCTGAGTCACAGGTTATTATAAAAAGACCTGACTGTTAGGTTTTTGTTTTTTAGCTCAACATTATCTTGTTCCCAGGCAATGGGATTTGTCTCCCCGAATTTCTGACCCTTGGAAGGCCTTGGTGTGCAATTACACAAAGTGCAGCTAATAGGTGCACAACTGCAGGGAAGAGCCAATGTGCAGATGGATCACTTGCCATCACTAATCAGGGATAGACGACAGGTTTTCCTAGATCTCCCTGCTGTAAAACAGTATTCTTCCGCCCCAAAATCTGACTGTATTATGCAGAGTTTGCTTACAAAGAGAATGTTTTGGTCCTGGATGGTGGAGAGAGCTCTTCACTCAGGCCCTGGAATTCACTCTTCCCTGCACAGGTGTCTTCCCAGCTCTCCTGTGGTCCCAGGGTTTGAACAGCACTTACAGCTTCACTATATTCATTGCATACAGTAGGCTACAAAACAAGGCACTTCAGGTTCATGCTATAGAATATCAGAAAAAAAAACCCGTTCCACTGAAAAGAACCTTGTTTTTAATACCACTACTTAAAATAGAAATAAATACGAGTAATTTGGTTGCAAACTGCAGCTGCAAGATTCATTGAGAGCAGGAGGATTCCAGTTTCCCTTCATAATAACGTAATGTAAAAAAGGCTGCCAGAAAAAGCCAGACCAGGAATCACCTCTGATTTTTGTCATTTATACTTTATGGACTGTTAAGTATCTGAGCATCACTCACCTCTGCTAAGCCAAAATTGAGTGGTGGTTCCTGTACAACAGGGGAATTGCTGAGACCTAAGAAAGATGCCAAAATGCCACAGATAGTTTACAGAAGACACGGGTTTTCCAGAGGTTCTTCCTTTGCTGTGTAACAGTGGTTTGGCTACAGTCTAAGACCACTAAAGACACTGTATTCCTGAAAGCACAGGACTGAAAGGCTCTACTTTCTCTTGGGACTGACATTAAAGTCAAAGCTCTCCTCTCTTAATTAATCCCCACAAACCCCAGTAATAAGGGTAGCACTGAACTGGACTACAGACCTAAGGACTGGAACTCCTCGAGCAGGCACAGGGAGGTTGTGCTGCCATGGCGGGAGGCCGAGGGCGTGTCTGCAGAGGGGTCTGTGGGAGTCTGGGCTGTGGCCTCCAGCTCAGAGAAGTCCATCAGGGTGTAGCTCTTCATGCGCCGTGGGGCTGGTCGGCACACTTCGGGAAGAGAGCGAGAGTCAGAGAGGAACATTTCCATCAACGGTTCACATGCAAAAGATGACGATGGTTACATAATATTTTTCCTGTGTTATAAGATTTTCTCCACATTTACTCCCTTCCAAAACCCCTCCCCACTGGCACACAGGAGCAGAGGTGCCAATGCTCCTCACCTGGCACACAGGCAGAGCTGGAGGATGAACCCCCTCCATCGCCGTTCTCCTGGTGGGATACAACCTGCCTGTACTGCCCAAGAGCCCACGTCAGCTTGTCACTGGCCTGCAGGATCTCAGCTGGGGATCGAGAGAAGCAAAATAGTGACCTGCTAACGGGAAAAGCAGGGCAGTTCCACAGCACTCTCCAAACTGCTTGTGAGAAAGGGACAGTGCACCTGAGGACCTGCCCGGAGCAAAGGCCAGTGGAGCAGCCTGTCCTCAGCTCCTCACTTGTCTTTCATTCCATTTTGTACACAGTACTGGTGATTTCAGACCTCTCTGTCATTTAGCAAGATCACCGTGAAATCTGATCCCACCTCTAAAGTACTTCCAGTTCCTGCCATTTCTTCTGCATTTTTCCCAGTGTACTTGAGTCTATAATCCAGCACTGCCCAGCTGAAGTGCCCTGGCATCCACGGATGTGAAAGGAAGGTATGAGGCACAGCTGAGCTCTTGTGGTTGCTTTTTCAGCTGTCTCTTCAGCAATCACCACCTCAGCTAGGTTTTCAAAGCACATGGACAGGACTGTAATGCCATCCTCTGGGAAGGGCTAAGTTTCACAACTGTGGATTTCAAAGATTCTGGTCTTATGACCCTCCTCACTATTACACTTACAAAATCTAAAACATATTCTCCCTTCTGTGTTTATAGACAGGAAAAACTTCAATCTCTGGAGAGAAAAAACCTCAAAAGCCTTCAGTTCTCTGACCATCAGAACTCCAGAAACTCTGGAAACCACCTCAGCTGGAAGAAATGGATTCACTGTTTAACTTTGGGCTTCAAGTGAGAACAGCTTCCTCCTAGAGGGGCAGCAGGAGACTCAGTGCCATTCCCCTGGGTATGGTGAAAGTGGAGGGCTTTGCCTGTACCTTTGGGTACCTCAAGCCCAAGCACTCCTCTCCCAGAGAAAAGGCACACCCCTGTCACAGAACAGGTGACAAACTGAGCTGCAAAGAAATGCAATGACAGTGCTGGCTCTTACCTAGAACCTCATCGTCAGCCACCGCCTCGCTGGCCAGGCGGAAGAGCAGCAGCCTGAGCTTCTCACAGCGCTGGAACAGAGTCTGGGGACGAAATGTTTTGTGTTATTGCTCAGGAGATCACCGGCACACTCACTCTTGTATCTCCGTGGTCACCTATAAGTGATGCTCCCTCTAGAAGAGGGAGGAAGAAGAGCAGTTATGCAGAAAAAAGAACATTTACCTGTAGGGCGTCCTGGTCAGCTGAGGATAATTCTTGTCTCCTGTAGTTCTCCAGTAACTCATCCATATGTTTGACATTCTCAGAAACCTCACTGATGGCGTTCAATCGTAGGGACACCTGAGCTGACTTTTCTTGCTCCTGTGATGAAAAATGAAATAAAGGTCGATGATGATTTGGCTGATACGGCCAGTGCATGTGCTTGGCTGGGGCACTCTGGGTCATGCTTGACGAGTTCCTTCCTATAAATACCTTATTGCAGGTAGAGGAGACGCAAAGGAGGACAGGTGAGAACATGCCCCCAAGTGCATCCCACCTTCACACCAAGGGCAGAGAGAGAATCCCCCTGCCTCACTCAGGGCACCTGGCCCTGTGCTGCTCCATACGGAATCCATCTCACCACAGGCATGAGTGAGACTTCAAAATTCGAACTGGGAGTTGGTGGTTTCTGCCACACAGAACATGCTCAAAATGACCGGAGGGATCTGTTAAACCAAATCTCCTACATAAGCAGAGAAGTGGGATGCTGTTTCAGATGGAACATGAAAATGGACAGGCCGGACATGCACACACACACTCCGTGCAGGAAAGAAGCAGTTTTGTGCAGATGTGGCTGTTTTCCACCTAGGAACTGAGTTTATTTTGGAAACTTCCTACCACTACTGCAGTCCTACTGCCAGGATCCCACTGATGCGGAAGTGTCCCACCACCCAGGCTCCTGGGTATCGACATTCACATCTTCCCCTTCCTGACAGTGGCATATTTTGGCAAAACAAACCAAAATGGTCTCACACTGTAAACTCAGAATAATGAAGACTGAAAATGGCCCCTTCTCTGGGGCTGTATTCTGATCCAGTACAGAGGGTCTCCTGTCAAAAACTGAATGGCCACATCCCCTCCCACCCTCCCTGGCTGCAAACAGGTTTCTCCCCCGGGAGCTCCCACCTCTCTAACCACACTCTGGATCAGGTGGTTGGCTGCCTGCAGGTCCTCGGGGTGGCTGCTCTTCAGAAGCCTGGCCAGGAGCTGTCAGGGCAGAGATGGGACAGCAGTGAGCAGCAACCTCTGGGCACTGTGCTACAGGCACACATCACACACGAGACATTCCAGTTCCTGGAATGCTGGAAACTTGTGGGCTCCTGTCCCATGATCTAATTCAGGTTATAATGCTGCCTGCACAGAGTTTGGCTGTTGGGATTAGGAACCCTCTGGCTCGTCAGAATTTCTGTACAACCCGGAGAAGCCCTTCCTTGGGAAGGTTTCATAGAAACTGATGCTTTTCTATAAAGAAGTTTCACCTTTTACTAAGCAAACATTTCTGACAAAGCCTCACAGCATTCTCTAGCTTTGTACCACATGAAGGATAAACATTATTCTGAGACAGTTTCTTTGAAACAGCATAAGCTCCCAAATGTTACTAAGCCTCTTCTCTTATCAGTACAAATCAGAGGGTGCATCATGAAAACTCTAAGGTTTACCTTGGATTTTTCTTCATCTGTGTCAAAAATAGAATTCTGAGGTCTTGGAGAAGGCGGGGGTAAAATTTTGTCTTCTGGTAATTTGGGATCTTCTTTAACAATCCCTGGAACAGGTAACAGTAGCTGTTCAGTGCTGTCCAACCTTCTGGAACCCTGATGCTCAACAGTGTGGGAGGTTTTGCGCGGGAGTTCTGGATTATCACTGAGGACTATTAAATATAATGGAATGGATAAAAAATTCAGCTCAGGAACCCTCTGAACTCTTCTATCATAATCCTGGGAGAATATTCCAGGGGCAAAGATCATTCTGAGTTTGTCCTATATCTTTTCCCTGCACACAGTGCGAGCACTGTGTGAACAGAGGCCTCCAGGCCAGCCTGAGCTGTGATTCAGGGAGGCTGTTTTTGGTAAATCCTTTTAAACAGTTCCATGCACCCTTCAGTACCCAACCAGCCTGGGAAGTGTGGCCTTTGTCTCTTTTCCTTGCACACAGCATGTCATGAAAAAGCTGAGTCACAAATTGAAGGGGACAGATATCTGTGGGGGGAAACCACGTGGCTTGGGAGGCTAAAAAGGAAACTGAAATAACAGAACTGAACCTTGTTTCTTCAGCATCTGATAAGCATCCCGGATTTTGACTTCCCCGGGAAACCAGACTGTCCAGCTGAATATCACTTCTGTGACCCTCAACTTGACTTTGTCTGAAGACCAAGTTCCATAGTACTGTAAACAAAATGGTAAAGAAAAATAAAATTTTAAGGTCAAACCCAAAGCAATGGTGCCAGATCTGGCACAGGGATCTGGCCCTGAGGAGTTTGTGTCCAGAGACCAAGGAGAAAATGGATTCATAAGAGTTTATTCACAGTGCTGTCAACAGTCTTTTGGGGTTTAGGGAACACTGCATCTAGCTGTGTCTATAAACAAAAGGAATGCTATTAAGTAATGGTAATTACATACATCTTGTATGACAATCAAAATTAAACCACTTCAAAATTTTCTGATTAGTTATTGAATCCAAAACCCAAAGGAGGTTGTTTTATTTCAGTGAAAACAGATCTGTCCTTAACTTTAACCACTTCCCTTAACTGCTGCAATGCAATCGCACCATCGGCCCCAGCCAGCCCCAGGCACAGGAAAGCTGAACAAAACCAGAAAGAAAAGTTACTGTCTTTTATCAGCATCTGGATGTTTTCTCCAATTTCTCTTATTAGTGCCTAAGAGCACTCACTTTAATGTATTATAAAAACACAAACCTACCCCACATCAGGCATTTCAAACTCATATGAGGGTACCTGTCCTGTCAGAACAGCAAACAGAATTGTTTGCAGTGACATATTCTTTAAACTCTGTGGTTTCACTGGAATCTCATTACGAAGCCTGGGACTTAGAGAAGGGGTTTTGTTCTTCAGTTGAGAATTTCTCTGAAATCAGCTTTTTGCAGCTCTGCCCTCGGGATGATGCAACGGAAAATGAAACGTGTGCCAGTGGCAAATGTGTGCAGGACCCATCGAAATGGGCAAGTGATGACTGCGATGCCAAGAAGGTATTTCAGGCCTGCCCTGATGCAGAGGAACGTGGTGAGAAGATCCCACAGCCTCTGATAAAGGGGGGCTGCATTTCTCATCCTGAAAGGCCCTATAACCACCACCTACCTTCGGGGAAAGCACTTTAATCAGCTCATTCAGAAACCTGAATTTTGCTATTTCACTGTGAAATCTGTCACCACAGTTGTTCACACAGGTCTCCAGCACCTGCAGAAAACAAAATGTTACCAACAGGAACTGTACAAACCAGGCTTAGGGAGCTTTCAAAAACTTTGCCATTTTAATCCTAAATCTAAGAACTTTCTAGCACTTCATTCACAAATACAAGACACTGAGAAAATTGCGCAGCAAGGACACATATTTTTCCTTCACTAACTTTCTACAGCAGCATGTTTAAGATTGTCTGCTCTGTTCTACCTATCACTAACAACTTCCAGGCCACTGCCCTGTGGTGGGACACAAGTCACACAGACAGAGCTGCAGATGACAGAAACACCTCAGCTAAGTGATGTGGGGAGGAACAACAGCAGCTACTCCCTCTGCTCTGCCCTGGTTCCTGTATTCCTTGTGCAAGGGAAAGTTAAAAGGGAGAGACATCCAAGAAAAACAGAAAGGGAGAGACATCTAAGGGAAGAGAGAGCTGTACTGTCTGCTATGCTGTTCTACTCACCAAATTCTGTTCCCAAGTGTGGATTGAAGTACTTACTGTGAGTGCATGGAGAGCTTCCCTCTCCTGAGGGGACTGGATTTTATGTGCCAGCAGCCTCAGCGCAAGCAATGGGCTGGGGAGGAGCAGAAGCAAGTCAGACCACAGAGTTCCCAGGAAAAAAAAAAGCTGCTGGTTTTGCTCTGCAGAGAAGAGCAACTGCTGGATTCACAGCAGGAGAGACACCCTTCCTCAGGCACGGCACTGGCCGGGGCTGGCACACACACGGTGTGGAGCCCAGCGATCCCAGCGCTGCCTCTGGCCGTGCCCAGGGGCTGTCCCGTGGAGGGAGCAGCGAGACAGGCTGCACAGCAGAGCTGGCACACACACGGTGTGGAGCCCAGCGATCCCAGCGCTGCCTCTGGCCGTGCCCAGGGGCTGTCCCGTGGAGGGAGCAGCGGGGACAGGCTGCACAGCAGAGCTGGCTCTCCGCAGCCCAGCCAGCCTGGGCCAGCTCCTGGGCACACAGGTGCCATTCTATGAGCTCTGAGCTGTCTGCTCTAAGCACAGAGATGACCACTAAGCTTTCACAGGTCATTTGCCTAATTAGACCCGGCTACTTCCCACAGAGCCTAGACTCAGTTGGAAAGTGGGGAAGTCCCAGCAGAGATCACCCACCCCTCAGGAAGGAAAAGACAAGGCTGAGCTCCCTCAGGGCTTCCGTGAGAACCCCACATCAGGAATCCTTGGCCAGACTCCAGAGGGGCTACTGAGGGCACAGCCAGCAGGACCTGATGCCTGGTGTTGTTCCAGCAATGGATGTCTGAGCCTATTCCCAGGCATCACCCTCCACCAAACACATTGGCATACAGCTATTTCCAACTCATTTCCACTTCCAGGAGCAGCAGAGCCCACTGAGTCCATTCCCAGCTCCTCCTCCAGCTCCCCATACTGCGGCCCCAGGCCCCTTTCCCCCCCAGCCATGAGGGAAGCTCAGAGCCAGACACAGCCCAAGCGAACACGAAAAGCTGTGCCTCTGCCTTACCCCTCTGTGTTGGCGTTCACCTGGTCACAGAACCGCTGGATGCATTCCCAGTTTTCCTCAGGGATACTTGGGTCAGTGGCCTTGTCTTACAGAGGAAGAAAAATATGAAGGGAAGCAGCAGAGCCCAGCCTCAGTGTGAGCGAGTGGCTCAGGGCAGGAAGCGGCTCAGACCTCGCTGCTGCTCTGGGGCTTTTGGTAACACAAATGGGATGAGCAGGAAACAGCTGTTACTAAAATCTGCCAAAAAATACAGTCCCAAGCACACTTTTAAAGTCAGGCACAACCTGACCGCAGCAGATATTGCTTTTAGCACAAGAAATTTGAAAACCATTTCCAGGCAGCTCTCCCAGGACCATATGGCAAATGTGCTGGAGCACAGGCACCGTTTACCCTTTTGCACAGTAAATTGAGGAAAAAAAGTCTTTTTTTGCTTTATCCACTCTCCAAAATGGTATTCAACCAGCTTTGGTGGCCAAGAATGGACAGGAGAGTTGGGGAAGATACAGCGACAGCACCCAGGAACATCACCCTAAAGGGGTTCTGTGAAGATGATGGGCCCTTACCCACAGAGCTGAAGCTGTTCCAGTGCCCGCCCCGTTTGGAAGCGGCACCAGAGCCAGCGGCCAAGGCAGCCCCGGACCCCACCCCCATCCCCACTCACTGAGCCACCGCTCCAGCTCCCCGGTGCCAGCCATGGGCTCCCGCTCCGCTCCGCCCCAAGCAGGAAGCAGATCCACCCGCCCTTGCTCCTTGCACGCCCCTGTGGGAAGCCCACGTGAGTTTTTGTGGTGTGGAAGTGCTCACTGTGGGCGTGGGCCCAGTAAAACACCCCCCAAATCCCTTCGGCAGCTCCTCCCCTCGCTGGGGTGCAGAGCGTCGGTGAGAACGGAATGAAAAGTCACCATATTAATTTAATGATTAAAAGGGCATCAGACAAAAGAGGAAAAGACACTCCAATCTCCGGATCAGGGATATTTTTAGCAGAACCATGCATATGACACAGTACACAGGGAGGGGAGTTCCCCTCTCCAAGCAGCTCACTTAGCTTGACAGGACATCAGGGCAGCTAAGAAGGCAGAAGCTCAAATATATATATATATTTCTCTATATAAAAATACCTTCCCCACACATTATTTCCTGGGGACCTGTGTTGTTGTAGCTGTAGGTACCCTGATTGTGAAGCTATCTCCAAAACGAGACTCATCTGCTGCTATCAGCAGTTACTTCCTGTCCACGTGGTCTGAATTTAAATGCTGGTAAATGTCTTTTTCTCCCACCCTGGAAACCAGGCTCCCTGTACAAACCCAGCTCCTTGCACAAGATGACAGCAGCTGAATTTGGATTTAGTTTCTCTTCCAGACAAAGTGGTTTGTGCTTAGTGCAGGTCCATACAGATCTGGAAACAGCACAGACACCTGCCTGATCCGAAGCCCAGCTCATCTGATCAGAGATAATCATGCTGAGATCAAAACCACAGGTGGAGGACAACGGCACGCGCTCCTGTGCCATCTGAGAGCGGCCTGGCAGTGTCACCGCTGTCCCGTGTCAGCTGGACAGTGCTCTGTGGATCCGGCCACTCACTTCCTTGGGTCCCAAAGTCACCATCATCTCGGCAACACTCGGCCCGTGCTGCAAACACAGAAGGAGTCACCGCACACGTGGCAACTGGCACTTCCCAGCACGTGGTTATGGGTCATCCTGACCGAACCGACAGAGCTCTCGGATCGCTGTCAGAGGGAGGGGGTAAGAGAAGGGAAGGGGGGAGAAAAAGGGGGAGAAAAAGAAAAGGGGGGAGAAAAGAAAAGGGGGGGAAGAAGCAGGGAAAGGGTCCTATTCTCAGACTTCTTGTTTGTACCTGCTGCCCGCTGAGTGCCAGGCGGAGGAGCTGCATCACGCTGCTGTACTTGGTCTCTCTGGTTTGCTTCTGGAGGTTTCTCAGGTCTTTGTTCAACTCCTCCACGGTCAAGGCAGCTGCCTGCCTTGTCATGAGCCTTTGGAAAAGAAAGTGTCCTTATAGTCTGAGGACAAGAAAACCACAGGATTCCTATCCTTCACACCATCCCAGTGCCAGGGTGCTCTCTCTGCTCGCCAGAAGCAGAGCTCACTCAAAAGAGCAAGTTAAGTCACAAAATTGTGCCAAGGACCTGGAAAACCACAGGAAATGCAGAATTCTGACTGCCTTTTAATAATACAAATTTCAAAGATGAGGAGCCACCACTGACACTCAGCTGAGGCAGCAGCATACTTACCCTAAGACTAGTTTTCCTATTTCATCTGCTTCTGTAGAAATCATTTGCAGCTGCTGCCGGGACACCGAGGGTCTGACCCACAGGTAGGAGTAATCACTCGACACCAGATTCTTCAGGAGGCTGATGTGACCCTGGGGAAAGAAAGCAAAGCTGGCAAGGCAGAGGATTACACTGTGGGGAAAGCAAACCCATCCAGCCTGGGCTTCACACCAAGCTGGAGACCTCCCACACACCTGTACCTCACACTGCTCGGAGGAAATGTCACTGGCTGACATTGAGGCAGCCGAATTTTCCAGCCCCAGAGCCCCTCGGAGGGAGCAGGGACACAGAGGTAGCTCAGAGGCCTGTGGCTGTCTCTGAGGTGCTGAGCCATGTGTGGCTGACTCAGAGCTGGCTGGGGAAGTGGCTGATTATGTTCATCTGCCCCTTCACCAGGCAGTGGGAAGCCACGAGTTACCGTCCCACTGCCACCATACAGCCATCACACTGGGACACCTCAGCTCCAGAATGGTGACACAGTGCTATCACTGCTCATACTTTTCTCAGCAGGAGGACTCGCTCCACATATTGCTTTTCCAGAACCTCTGGATCCACTTGCTGATCCCCATAGACGTGCTTCACCAGCTCCTGCAGCTCCCTAACGAGCCTCTGGCGCAGCCCTTCGTTCTCGATGTGACGGGTGAGGTGAATCCTGCAATGGAGAAGAAACCTGCTTTTGGACTGCTTTGGGTTAGATTTGATCTAGACACCCCAACCACATTTACCAGTTAAAACTGCGGAACTGTTAGAAAAACAACATTAAACCACAAACAGACTTTCTACAATGAAGCATTTAGCTCTGGCGCCCCACAGTGAACTGAACATGAGGCCACTCTTAGCAGCACAACATCCCAGTAGCATGAGCGTACTTGCAGAAGAACCTTCTGGAAGTGTTATCTCTTTTTAGATGTTATTTTGAAACTAAAGACTTTGCATCCTCCCAGCTACACCACCCTCTCCCTAGCCTTTTACAGTGTTCCCAACACCAGTGTCCAAGCACAGGACCCAAGAGGAGGCAGAAACAGTGTGAACAAAAACTTATACTTCCCTGTAGCACAGCCCAAAAGCTGGTGCATCAAGACCATGCTTGATCCCACAGACAAAACCTCCAGCCACAGCTAAGTGCTAGGAATAAATTCTCACTGGTGTGCTGTTCACTACATTTAGAAGCTACCACTGATTTTTTACCTGTTGAATTCTGGGAGCATTTCAAGATCCAGGAGGGCAGAATGGGTGGTAATTCTGCCTATTTCAAACTGTGAGATCAGCTCCTCCAAAGTCCTCCCCATCTGCTTCTCTGCAACACAAACAAGGGAATCACACAGGTCCACTCTCCCACTGCTTCTCACCGCAGGCCTCAGGGGCAGGGCTGGGACAGCAGCATCGATGAGGAAAGGTGACACAGGACAGCCACTTGTGCAGTGCCAGCAGCAGCACGGACACCCCTGGCAGGCAGGAGAGAGCTGGCAGCAGGCACACACAGAACGCTGCCCCCTCCCCAGGAGCAGGCTCTGCCAGCTGCTGGTAAGGCACTGGGAAATGGGATGCTCTGCTCGGCTCCGCTGCCTTCCTCAGCAGAACACCCCCCGCCTCACTCAGACAAAGAAAAGTAACACTCAGCCACAAGACTTCACAGCCCAAGCAAGATTTCACTCCCAAGCAGGGCTCCCGAAACACAGGTTAATTTGTGATCCCCTCACAGCAAGAGCCACAAAAGGAGACTGACTCAACTCCTCGTGGTCTGTCAGCTTAAACAAGAAGCAGAACAGACGTTAGACAGCACTGCAATTATTAACCACTGCATACAACTTTGCCCAAGAGTTCACAGACAGTCTTCCCACCTCGAGGTGAGGGTTGTCCCACGTGGGAACTCATCAGGCACCAGACTCAATTTAAAAGGCTGCACAGAGGCAGAGAGATTTCCACCACTCCAGCTCCGTCCACAGGAGCTCTGCAGAAGCCCTGGTGGCATTTCAGTGCTGACTGGTCACTGACATCCATTTCCTTACCCCGTCAAACACTGACAAAGTTCTTAGCCGTTAACATAAACCCAACCCGTTGTCCAAAGTCAGCACCAAGTGACCTGGCAGGCAGGGGCCTGTGGTGTTACCTGCAAATCCCGAGCCGCAGTTGGTGACGATGTCCAGCAGTGCCTCTGGCAGGAAGCCATCCTGAACAAAGCGCTCCAGGAAGATGTCCCCTTGCCTCTTGGACAACTTCCCACCATCCTTGTTCAGCAGCAGCGGGAGGTGTCCAAACTGAGGGGGCTCCCAGCCAAAGGCTTTGTAGAGAAGCAGGTGCTTGGAGGTTGAGGTCAGCCACTCGGTCCCGCGCAGCACGTGGGTGATTCCCATGTAGTGGTCATCCACCACGTTTGCCAGGTGGTACGTGGGGAACCCGTCCCCCTTGAGAATCACGGGGTCGCCTTCCACCTCAGCCACCTCGTGCTTGTTCCAGCCGTAGACCAGGTCCTGGAAGGGTTCCACGCCCTTCTCCAGCCGGAAGCGGACAACGCAGTCGAGGCCCTGTGACAGCTTCTCAGCCACTTCCCCGGGCGTCAGGTGCCGACACCGGTTGTCGTATCTTGGGAGATGAGAACGACAGTCTCAGTTCAAAACAGGCCAACCCCATCAGTCATTTCAGCATTCCCGAAACCCTACACTGATCCCTGAATTTCAGCTGTAACCTGCCCAGCACGTGTCCAGTCAAACACCTCCTCTCCGGAGGGCGCTCCCCGAAGGCTCTGAAGGTTTCTCTCTCCATGGGCAGCGACACACAACCCCACTGCTGCTCGACCGTAAGTTTTTTGGCAGCGCGCAGCCCAGAGGGTCCCGGGGGCAGGGGCTCGTACCGCGGGGTGTGCTGGCAGCGCAGGGCCTCCCTGCGGAGCAGCTCCAGGCGCTGGGGGGTGCAGAAGCAGCGATAGGCAGCTCCGCTCTCCAGCAGCGCCGCGCTGGCGCCTCGGTACAGCTCCAGCCGCAGAGACTGCACGTACGGCCCGCGGGGGCCGCCTCGGCACGGGCTCTCGTCGGGGGGGATACCTGGAACAGCAGCACAGCAGGGCTGAACAGCTGGGCCATCGCAGCAGCCCTCACAAAGGCAGAGTCACACCTGCCCTCAAAGTGAGCTGTTAATCTCTAAAAGAGAAGTGTTTGGTAAGCGAAAAATGAAAGACGTTTCTAAATACCTGCCCAGTCCAACATTTCTTCTATTCCTTCTGCAGCTCCAGCCACGACCCGATTCTGATCTGTATCCTCCACTCTCAAAATAAAGGTCCCTTGGTGTTTTTTGGCAAAGATATAATTGTACAAAGCAGTCCGAAGGCCACCCAAATGCAGAAAACCTGTAATTGCAGGGGAAATCAGAGGAGCTGGTCACAAAGAAGGCCCAGTAATTGCGGGGAAATCAGAGGAGCTGGTCACAAAGAAGGCCCAGGGGAGAGTTCTAAACGTGAGCTGGAAGGGCGATGGATGCTGCTTGCAATGGCAGTGGGTCCCCGAGGTTACCGGGGCCAGAGCTGCAGCGCACAGACACAGCTCCGGGGACTCTGACTATGGAAAGGACTTATGGACAACTCATTCCAGGAACGGACTCCCTGAAGTGACCTGGAAACCCCTCGTGGGCCGGCACGTCCCAGGGAACGCGACTGCCAGCAGAGCCCCCGCACAGACCAGATGGCACAAGGAAGTGCCGACAGGGCGAGCCTGGGAGCTGCCAGGGAGCCAGCAGGTGCCTTCCCCGCACACGCCCCTCGAGCGTCCGAATTCACGTTTTCCAACCCAAAGCGCCGGCCCCGCCGCAGCGGAGCCCAGGGGGATGGTGGGCAGGAGCCGGGCTGGCGAGACAGCAGGTACCTGTGGGGCTGGGCCCGAAGCGCACTCGCGGCCCTCGTGTGGGCCCGGCCCCGGCCCCGGACACGGCCCCGGCCCCGGCCCCGGCCCCGGACACAGTCCCGGACACGGACACAGTCCCGGCCCCGGGTCCCGACTCCGCTCCCGCCGCCCCGCGCAGCGCGCGCAGCGCCCGCGCCATCGCTCCGCGCGCACGTGTCGGCGGCGCCGATTCCGCCCGCCTCA
>JAYRBT010000033.1:15753336-15781941 GCA_036023395.1 Myiotriccus ornatus | reverse complement strand
CGGCCGCGGCGTTTCCCGGCGTGCCCCGCGGAGATTGTACACAATCATCATGGCCGCCGCCGCCGCCGCCGCTGGTACGCGCGGGGCCGGCAGCCCGCGGGGCCCGCGCCGGGGCCCGCAGCCCGCGGGGCCCGCACCGGGGCCGGCAGCCCGCAGTGGCGGTGCGGGGCTGGTCCCCGGAGCCCGCGCTGCCGGGAGCCCGCGGTGCCGGTGCGGTGGGGTGGGATGATGGGGTGGGATGATGGGGTGGGATGGGAGGGGGGCGGCCTCGGGCACGCTGCGGCGGCGCTCCGGGGCTGCAGCGCGGCCGGGCCGGGCCCCGTTCCCCGGGCCGGGCCCTTCCCGTGCGCTCCCCGCAGGTGCCGAGGAGCCGGGCATGGAGGCAGAGGCGCAGCAGCTGCCGCTGGGCTGCGGCGGAGGGGGCGGCTCGCCGGCGGCGGGGAGGTCTCCGGAGGGCGAGGAGCGCCGGGAGCCCCTGCAGGCGTCTGTCAGCAACGGCGGCGATGCGGAGAGCGGCAGGGAGCTGGTGGAGCTGAAGGTGATCTGGAACAAGAACAAGTACGACGTGAAGTTCTGCCTGGACAGCACGGGGGCCGAGCTGAAGCAAAAGATCCACTCCCTCACAGGTGTGTTGGGGCCTCCGCCTCCCCCGCGCCTTCCTCGCCGCCGCCGCGGGGTCCTAATCGCTGTGCTTGTCTCTAGGCCTCCCTCCGGCCATGCAGAAAGTTATGTTCAAGGGACTTCTGCCGGAGGAGAAAACGTTGCGGGAAATCAAAGTAACGAACGGAGCAAAAATAATGGTTGTGGGCTCTACCATCAACGATGTGTTAGCAGTAAATACACCCAAAGAAGCTGCTCAACAGGAGGTCAAAGCTGAGGAAAACAAAAAGGAGCCACTTTGCAGACAAAAGGTTATTATTAACGTCTCAATAATTGCTGGTGCGGGAGAGCTGTAGGATTTACATGGTTCTTCTGCAGGCAACTCTGGGTCCTATTCCTCTTCGGAACAGGATGGGGGTTCATTTCTTACAGCTTGGCGTCGGAAGGGCTCTGGGCAGGGGAGTTCAGCAGCAGAGAAGCGTTCAGCCCAGCAGGGACTGGGGCTTTGCTCATGGTTCCAGGCACAGCCCAACATTTTGGACAAAAAATGCCAAATAACAGAAACATTTGATGGTTGTTAGTGCAAACAGTCCAGATTAATTCAGTCTAAAATCTAACTAATTTTTATTGGCATAAAAGAATCTGATCTTCAAAAACTGCTTAAAGTGAACACCAAGAGAGCAGCTCCTGCAGCTGTCCCAGCACTGAAGAGGACAGGGGTGTTGAATTCTCCTTTTGTATATTGGAGCACAGCTCAGTAGGCTGGTTTGGTGGTGGGGCTAGTAGCACTTGCCTGTTAAAACTATCCAAATGCCAAATGGCATGTACGAGGTCAGAGTGGGACTCGGGAGTCCTGTGTATTTTACAGACGTATATTTATGTGTCTGTGTATTCTAGAACAGTTGTTACCCTTGGCATTATGTTGCGGTTCTTTTAATTTTTGTAATTTCTCTAAGAGTGTCTTAGTGCTCAGTGAAGTTTGAAAATAACTGGTCTCTGTGTGATGTCTCCATCCCTGTGGACAGCCCTCCGCTGTCTCTCGGTGCTATCAGGATGTGGTCAGGGGAGCAGCTGGAAGTACATTGCAAAGCTCTGTTGTGTTTCTGTGAATTTAATTTCTGTTTTTATATTGTAGCAACACAGAAAAGTATTGGATAAAGGAAAACCTGATGATGTGATGCCTTCTGTCAAAGGCGTGCAGGTGCGTGAACATTATGGGCTTGAGATGCTCAGAGTGAGAGAAGAGACTTTTTTGTGGTTTGAGACCTTTCTCTGCCAGTTGAATTGTTTTTTGCTGTCTTAGCAGAAAGCTGGAAAGATGGATGGTCTTTATGCTTAAAGCATTGAGAGAATGTAGCTTGTCTGTCCCAGTCCCGCAGCGTGACTGACTGTGTCCCTTTGCAGGAGCGCCTGCCGACGGTGCCGCTGTCTGGCATGTACAACAAGTCAGGGGGGAAAGTCAGATTGACCTTTAAACTCGAGCAAGACCAGCTGTGGATTGGTACAAAAGGTGAGCATCTCTCAGCCTTGGAGGTGAACAATCGGTAATTGGGCTGTGACTGAATTGTGACCTAGAAAAGCCTCTCCTGTGACTAAATCGTGTTTAGGGAATGATGGTGGCATTGCAGTGCTTCAAAATGAAACTTTGGTTCCTCTTCTGACATGCCATTCTCCCAGATCATTGAGTAGTACTTGATATTCCACTTCTCTTCCTGAAAAACTGGAGTTCAGCGGTGCCAGCAGACTAATGGTTCAGTGTGCTATTCCTAGCTCCAAATGTAAATGATGATATTTGGCAGTCCTGGCATATCTCAGAAGCACTCCATAAATACGGATTTGATGCCAGGAGCACACAGAGGCTCAGTGGCTTGGCCAAGACTCAGAAGGGAATCTCAGAACTGGGATTAAAACCAGGAGTGCTGGCATCTCTGGCACTCTCTGTCCTTCCAGCCAGAACTACTTGGCTGTCTTGTCCCAGTGAGGCACAACTGTGGTGCTGTGCAGAGGGGTCAGTTTGCAGTCGTGAATGGTGCCAGGAAGAGCTGGGATTGACGTGGGGATAACGTGCCTTGCCGAGGATGTCCGTGTCCTGGTTTGGGCTGGGATATAGTTAGTTTTCTTCCCAGTTGCTGACTTGGATTCAGGGTGAGAATAATGCTGATAAGAGCTGATGTTTTGGTTGTTGCTGCACAGTGCTGACCCTCAGTCAAGGACTGTTTGGTGTCTTAGGCTCTGTCCAAGGAGCTGGGAGGGAGCAGGGCCAGGACTGCTGGCCAGAGCTGGCCAGAGGAAGATCCCACACCACAGAGCATTGCCCCCAGTGTAAACTGGGGGGAGTTGGCTGTGAGGGGCTTGTCACTGCTGAGGGACAGGCTGGGCACTGGTCAGTGGGTGGGGAGCAGCTATGTTGGGCATCACTGGTTTCTCTTGGGTTTCATTTTTCTTTACTTTATTGTTATTATTATGATCAGTAGTAGTACTATATTTTACTTTGTTTCAATTATTAAACTGTTCTTACCTGAACCTATGAGTTTCTTACTTTTTCCCCCAGTTCTCCTCCCCATCCCAGTGGGGCAGGGGGAGTGAGTGGCTGCATGGTCCTTAGTTGCCACCTGGGGCTAAATGGGACACTGGGATACCCCCTGCCTCCCAAGGAAGCTGTGCTCCTTCAGTTTGACCAGGATGGCCAATATATAGTGATGAGCAAGAAGAATAAAAGTGCTTGCTCGCTGTCCTACCAAAGTAGCCTAATTGGATGGTAATATTACTTCCAGCTGGTACAGTATTTCCAGAGCAGAAATCCTGGAGGTTTTTTGCCTTTCCTTTGTAGGACAGACTTGACTGTGAAGATCTTTCTGGCTCTAAAACCTCTCTTCATCTCAGTTGCAGTTGTTTCTCTCCTGGGCAAAGTGATGGAACGAAGTATCGGGTGGTGTTTTTTCCTCTTTAGGTTGGGGAGGCAGATGTTTCTGTTACTGATCCTGTGTTGTAAATCCATTCTTAGTATTTAGATGATTAATCTCTTCCTTCACCTTCCATATGAATTTCAAGTAGAGTGTTTCTGAGGCGTTCTAGATTAGTGTTCCTTAAGCTTTGAAATTTGATTCTTCTTGTAGTCATCCATCCTTCCTGTAACCTGTTTTCCTACTTCCCCAAATTAGCAGCAGATTGCTTCCTCTAGGGAATGGCTGTACTTGCTGGCTGGTTTTGGGAAAACCTCCTTCTTGCTCTGAGAAATCCATGGCAGAGGCTAGCATGTACAGGCTGAAGGAAACCCACCTGGGTGTCCACACAGCTTGCTGGTGTTGGGAAGCTGGAGCTGGTTCTTCCCCCTGCAGCCTCCCTGGGCCTCTCAGGGTGTTTGTACAGGTGTTTGTAGGGCAAAGTTTGCCCCATTGCTCTGGTCAGTTCTGCAGAGGCATTGATAATGTGGATTTTGTCTATTGCTGGGATACTCTGAGCAGTAATTGGTTTGGGGGATCCTGAACGAGGGCAAAGTGAGTTTTTACCCCATGAATGAACTCACGAGTTACAGGCAGGCTTAGTTACAGCACTGAGGCAGAGGGTGTTTGTCCTTGCTTCACTGAGTTTATCTCCCTACATGCCTTTTTTGGGTAGGTGTTTTTTTATTGATTACACAAATCAGTTAGGTCTATCTTAGGATCTCAGAGTTTGGTTTGTCCTTTGTAGAGTGTTTTGGGTATTCTCTGTCTTGTATCTAGATACTTTTAGGCTGATGCTGAACACTGGAACTGAAAGGCAGGATCTTGAAATTAAGCGTTCAGAGAGAAGTGAGGACAGCGCTGACAGCGAAACTCTGCCCTGGACCATGTACTTAGTTGCTCTTGTTGGTGCCTGTGGCTGGATGATGTTACTCTGCCATGTAACTGTAGCCTTTTTTGGTTCTGTTTCTATTTGTTTCTGTCTCTGTTTGCTCTTTTATATCCCCTTGCCTGTGCTTCTCTGAACACTGTCCCAGGGTGGGGACAGGCCAGGCCTGGGCTTTCAGAGTTAGGTCAGCCTTTCTTCACCAGCTTTCAGCCCTGCTGTTTATCTGTAGAGGTCAATGTAATCCTTGGTAGTTGGTTCTGAATATTCTCACACCCAGACTAGATTCCACTGGGATGAGCAATTCTGCTGTTCCGAGGGAGTCTGTTCCTAATGGGAAAACATTAAATAAAGCCTGGGTTTTCCCATCGCTCAGTCTAGGCCCAAATCAGGAACACTGAAGTGCTTCTTGTGGTGCAGAGGAACTGTGTTTTGGGTTCTCTCATGCTGTTGTGGTGCCAGCTGGGGGGGGGGCTGTTGCTGTGGCGACCAGGTCCTGGGCAGCAGGTACCCAAACTCACCTGAGGGGGAGACTGCTGACCTGAGGGGCTGTTGGCATCAAGGGAGGTGATATATGAAATTGATATGAAGTATTGCTTCTCCGCACGTCAGAAATAATACTCTGATCAATTTTAATGTAGAGAGAACAGAAAAATTACCCATGGGGTCCATTAAAAATGTGGTGAGTGAACCTATTGAAGGCCACGAGGATTATCACATGATGGTGAGTAATAGCTCTACTTTAATCGTATCCATCTAATTCCTTCATTCAGAACACACCAGGGAGGCTGTAGATTGGAGCAGGTTGGAGGTGGATGGTGGTTCCAGCCTCATGGGGATGGGAATGTGGGCTGCTGTCACAGTGTCAGTATTTTGGGTCCATATTGAGTATCTGCTGCTGTGTGGAAGTCTGGGCTGGTTTCACACAAACATGAAGTGTTTAAGCATTATTTTGTATCTTCAGACTGTGACAGTGTTAAACCAATAAAAATACTTACAACGTAGCTCAAGATTTCTTAGTGATATTTTTCAATACTTGCTTTGATTTCTAGTGTCTGTGGTATTTATATGAACAACAGGCCTTGCTGGAGATTAAAAGAAAAAGGGACTTGATGCTGCAATATTTTTTCACAACTATAATTTTCTGAACAAGTGACATTGGATATAGCAAAGTAACAGTTCAGAAGAGAGCTGTGCTAATGTACTGAATTTTTGTCTGTTTCTTTCAATCTGGGGATTTTTTCAAAGTACAGTAACTAACTTTTAATGTTAAAGTAAGTTTCTTTCCAGTAAGTAGTCTGTTTCCTCCTTTATGGGGAGAAAAGAAAAATGTTTTACCTTAGAATTATTGCTTGCAGGAGGGTAGTGCTGTAGTCTCTGTCCAAATACTTAATTTTTGTTCACCCATGGGAGAAAAATGTCCTCTTCAGCACACGTTGCAGTAAATTTATCCCACAGCAAGGACAGAGGTTCTGGCACACCGTGGTGCTCCTCTCCTGGGCACAGGAGAGAAGTTGAGAATAGGACATTATGTCTAAATATAAAATCCTATGAAATGTTATGAGTATAAAAACACAGTTGTTGTCTTGTTTAGTTCCTGTTTTGGCTTCTCAGCTCTGTCATCTCTTTAGAGACTCTGAGTTATGCTTCAGATTGTGTTCCAGAATAGTTTCCTCATGTTCTTGAAACTGGCTGTGAGTTTTGGTTGCTGCTGTGATGTTGTACCAGGGAAGAGGTCATCGTTTTATTGGTGCTGTGCAGCTTTTGTTTTTCTGGAACGCTTCTTTCATTGCCCACCGAAGAGCTGTAGTGTGCACTGGGTGCTGGAGGGAGCAGCAGGTGGGACAGACTGGGCTGGTTTGGCAGTGGATGAGCTGTGCCTGTCCCCTGGGGTCAGCAGTTTGTTCCCACGTGTAAATGTTGTCATTTTTAATTGCAGGCATTTCAGCTGGGCCCAACAGAAGCGTCTTACTACTGGGTCTATTGGGTCCCAACTCAGTATGTCGATGCAATCAAAGACACGGTGCTGGGGAAGTGGCAGTATTTTTGAAAGCACGCTCACCTCTGGCACAGGAAAATGACACAAAGCTAAGGACACTGCTGGGAGAGGCCTCCAACATCCCTGGATGTGACAGTCCTGGAACTTACTGATAAAACATGCTAAACGAGGCATGGATGGAAGCCAGAGGTGATGTTCTTTCACCATTAGTTTACTTTTAACTTAAAGATTTCACCATCCCTTTTCTGCAGTCAGCTTCAACCATATTTAAAGCAAATACAATGGAAATCAATAAATCTTAATTCACAAAATATTGTGTGTAATACACTTAAATCTGCTGAGAGTTGATCTTCCAGTTTAGTTTTAAGAAGAAAAGATTACGATGTATTACTGAGGATTTTTTACATGGTTTGAACAAAAACAAATATTTTCATAATCTTTCAGTTATCAGCATTAGACTTAATTTAGTTACTTGGCTGTGACTGAGAATTTCAGGAGCAGCTTTTTAAGAACAAACTGTAGCCGTGTGCAGCGTTGCTGTTGGGTGAAGCCATATCCCACCAGCCCTTCAGGGCAGCTTCCACTCTTTGGTAGCAGAACTAATTCTTTGTTTTAACCCGAAGATGCTTGTCTGGGACTTTTCCTTGCCTTTTCCCAACACTGACATCTCTGGGTTGGTCTCTGTAGCCTGTCTGGAGCAGATGAATTCCCTGGGGATGTTTTGTGGCAGGTGACCCCGTGCTGCCTGCTGTCCCCTCTTGTGCCTGGTCAGTGGTTCACCTCCTGCCCCGGGCTGCTACAGTTTGGGAGCATTTTCTTGCTTGTTGCAGTCCGAAATCGTTTTGCAGCTGCTGCACTGACGCTGACCCGTTGGATTGGAAACACCCTTGTGCTGCCTGGTGTGAGCAGGGGGACACAGTGACATGGATGGAAACACTGTCCGGCGTGAGTGGGGTGACACTGACCTCCCAAAGGGAGGGAACCGCAGAGTCCTTCCTGCCCTCTTTGAGGTGGGAGGAGTGGGGAAGAGAGAAGCTCAGATGCTGTTTTGGATCCTTAATAACTGCAGCAGTCTTTTGTGACCTGGATTTGAAAGTTTATAGTGATTTTCGAATTCACTCAATTGTACCAAATTTAGATTATCTATCCAGCAACTGATGTTTTGAAATGTAAATCACCTTGCAGCTTTTCTCCTGCTCCAGTTCACAGGAGGCTCTCACACCTCCTCCTGTCTGAACTAACGTGCCGGGCTCCACGTGTCATCCCAGCCATCCACGTGCCGTTCCTCTCAGGTGTTGTGAACAGAGCCCTCAGCCCTGGACAGGTGCATGCCCACAGCAGGTGCCACTGTGCAGCCAGACTGGAGCAGCTCACACATCCCTACTCTGTGTTGGTGCTGGGGCACTAACATGGCACACAGCTGCTCCATACCAGTAGCTCCAGCTCATGGAGAAACAGCCTTTTAGGAACAGCTGATTTTAATACATGTGCACTTTTCCCTCTCCTTGAAAAAGCCCAGTTGAAACTCATCAGGTGCAAATTCCCAAATGAGTATTTATTTTATTTTTATTTTACTTGGGAGACTGGGAAAAGCATTGGCTTTCTGGTAGGTGTTAAGGTCACGTATTTCCCTGTAGTCTCTTGATAGCTTTTGGGTTGCATTTTCTGTTAGAACAGCCATGCAATATGAATTTTAAAGGTGTTTCATATCCTACATAGAAACTAGCGATGTGCTTGCTACTCTTGTAGCTTGAGGTATTTCCTTTCTGTGTACAAGCCAGCAGCAGTGTGTCCTGACACAAGTGGCTCGGTAGAAGAGCCGTGTCAGCTCCTCTGGCTGTTCTGTGGAACGGCGAGGGCAGAGGGGAGTTGTCCTGAGTTAACTGGTGACAACGTTATGGAAGAAACGCAGCCACACACGTGTCATTTTTCTGATTGTCAGTCCTGGTGTTAAGGCTTAAATTTACAATTCATTATCCAGTGGAAACTGTGGGCACTGCAGAATAAAGAAAAGGGGTAACACTGGCTCTTTCTTCACCTGAGGTCACCTTGGCACTTACCACCTTCCTGGTTGGGTGATGATCAGCTCCCATTTGCTCTTTGACTTGCTTGGACCTGTCTGTGCATCTGTTCATGTTCCGTTTCCTTTCCTGTTCCTTCGTCCCCTTGCTCCTGGAGAGGGCACGTGCCCAAGTTCCAGCTCCTCCCCAGCTCCTGTGCAGGATGCAGCGACCGGGTGAGTAACTCTGGGGCGAGTGCCGAGGGGGGCAGGTACTGCCCCCGCTGCTGAGGCACCGGGGACGCAGGGCAGCTTGTCACATTCCTGCTGCTCCTTGCCCAGGGGCACAGTTACTCTGCATCCTGGGCCAGGTACAACCCAGCAGCTCGAAAGAAACTGAACAGAAACCCCTTGGTTACATACAAAGCCGTTTTAAACGCGAAGAAAATACTGTAAACTAAGAAAATGTGATCCTGTTTAGGTACTTCCTTTCAGGTTGGATTTGACTGGAAAAATGAAATTGTTTCACTTTTTTGTTCTATGTGCAAAGTTTGAATTAAAATATAGGAAAGTGACTTATAAAATGCGTTAGTTGGTGTTTGTTGGCTCAATATCCCAGGTTTCATGCAAGTTCTTTGAAATGAATATTCCAGCTGTACTTAGCAGCACCGCTTTTAAGATTATTTCTCTTTGGGAATGATGTGGAGCTTTGTGTGTTCTGGCTTACACCAATTTTTCCAAGGCAGTTACTGACATTAAGAAACACCCTCTCTTTAGTGGGATAGTGCCACAGTTGCCTCAAAGCCGTTGCCAGCCTTTCTTGGCTCTGGATTTTACTCTCTGGTCACTGTGACCATCCCATGGCAGACTCTGTAACCAATGGTCCTGGCAAGGAGTTTGGTGGTTGGTCCTCAGTGAGACACCGCTTGCATGTGAAGTGCAAGTACACTCGGTATTTGGAGTTGGTGATAAGGATGGTTTTGAGATCTGTAATCTTCTGTAGGAAGTTAATGGTAACAGCTGCACCAAAGTGTGTTTTGGTTAAATTACAATTTAACAAGGTGCTTTCAGTAGCGACTGGTTCCTACTGTGTGTAGGTGTGATTCCCTGGGAGCATCCCGGGGTACAACTCCGTTTGAGGTTACACTAAGTGCTTTCTGGGTTTGCTAATTGCAGATTAAAGCATTCAAGGGGCAAATGTGGGTTTCTGCTGGTGTTTGCTGGTGGCTCCCAGTGCCTGGGCAGTCCCCTCTTGCCATCTTGTGGGGACCCCTCCCGTGTCAATCCCCAAGCTTCCTACCCTGTTCCGTGACATTGAGCATCACAGCTCACCTGTGTGCCATCCCTTTCCCTTCTCCGTGCCCAGTGCTGTGGGTTTCTCTTCTTCTCCTTGTCTCAAGTTCAGTATTCCTTCTCCATTTCTGCATCCCAAGTGTAAGCAGTCTTGGGATCAGTATTGTGTTGGGAATGCAGGAGTGTGTTGCTTAGCCTGGTTTGAACAGAGACTGTGTCTTGCATGAAGAGTTTGTGTTACACGCTTTTGTACTGAGTTTAAAGTCAATGGTTAATTTCCATTAATGACACTGTTGAGGAAGGTGTAACTACAGTCAGGATGTTTTGGTGATGGTAGAGAGTGATCCGGACTTAAATGAGATAAGAAACTGTACACCTGCCCAGCCTGTACCTGCCAGCCAGTGTGTGCTGTTCCTCCGTGCTCTAAAGGGCCAATTCCCTGCTGTGCCACTGCCCAGGTGCCACACTGGGGTCTATTCTGCACCCCCTGCCCGACAGCCATGGTCCCTGACCCCACCAGTGCTGCTGGCACGGGCACAGCACTCCCTGCTCCCGTCCTTGCTGTGCCCACACCACAGGGCTTGTTTCCAGACTTTCCTTCCTTTGTTTACTTTTCTTCCTCTGTAACTTGGTTTTTCCAGTGGAGCCGTTTTCACCCTCAGTTCTGTACCCCAGCCTCTCCCCACCTGTTAGAATGAGGCTGTTGGCATCTTGTTTTGTTAATTAATGTCCTTGTCACTGGGGGGGGAGGAGGGGACCAGGAGAGCCGTAATGAGTCTTGTATGAAATGTGACCATTTTACCTTTTTTAGCCAAGGATTCACCTTTATGGCTCATGGAAGTTCACTCTGTCTTATTCGTACTCAAAGCAATTCATTCTTTGGTTTTATATTAAAAAAAAAGTCTTAGATATTTGTGTCCACTGCAGATTTATTTTAAATGGAATATGTGAGTACCATGTATTATGGTATTTTTAAATAATCTATTGCCTATTTCGGGGGGAGGGGGGAGATGACAAATATTTAGTCTTAGATTTGCACTGCTGGATTTTTTAAGTGTAACCTTGATTGGTTATCCTTGTGTTTTATTCTGTAAGATTAGTCCTATGAATTAAAGTTTGATAATTAAATATTTTTTTGTTTGAGTGTTTCAGTATTCTGTAGGTACTGGGCTGCTTCTTCCTGCATGAACAGCTGCAAGCAAAGGGTTTGTCATGAGTTTCTTTGCAGGGAGATGGACACAGGCAGAAATTCAGGGGATCCAGTGCCGGGTGTAACATTGGAGCTGTGGGTGCTGGTCACCCAGGGTGTGGATTTAGGTGCCACCACACACACATAGGCTGTGAGTTACAGGATGGTCCCTCTCCACCCCGTGCCCAAAGCCAGAGTTTAATTTCCTTTTACACCAAAATTGTCCTGGTCCTGTCGGGCTGGCCCAGCCCTGGCTGCGGTGTCACAGTCCCGTTTAGCAGCCCCCAAAGGGTGCTCTGGGGCAGCCCCTGTGCTGGGCTTTCAGCAGCCTCACCTTTGTCGCTGAGCGGGCGCTGCTCGGCTTCGCCTCCGGCTTTAGGCATCTCCTCTCCCCCACCCAAAAAACCCCAGCGCTGACAGTTCAAGAGAGGCACCACACAGATAAATCCCCAAATCTGCTCTGTCGTTCTCCCAGCGTGCCAGGGGGCACGTTCCCGCTCGGTTTAGTGTCCAGGGTTCAGTACTGAGTTCACGGGGGGGAATCCCACCGCTCCGCCGCCGTCCCTCGGGCAGAGCTCCCGGCACAGGGGGCTGGGGATGGGCTGCAGCGGGTCTGAGTGTGCGGGACGTACCGCCGGGCAGGGCTGCAGGGGCTGCCCCCCGTCGCCGGTGAGAGGAATTTTTCCCAGCTCGGTGTCCAGGATGTGACCGGCGACCGCGAGGGGTGTGCGCTGAACGCGGGGGCGGCTCCTGCTGCGCCTGACGACGATCGGGAACCGCGGGGGGAACCGGCGAGGGGGCCCGGGCTGTCCCGGGGCGTGTGCGGAGCGCGGGGGGGGCGGAAGCCGCGTCCGGGACCCGCCCCGGCCCCGCTGACTCACGGCGCGGCCCGGCCAGGCCTGGCGGGACATGGGCGGCCCAGCCGCGCCGCCGCGGGGGCTCCGGGGGCTCCGGGGGCTCCTACCGCTCCTGCCACCGCTCCTGCTGCTGCTGCCGCCGCTCCTGCCGCCGCTGCTGCTGCTGCTGCCGCCGCCCCCGGCACAGGTACGGCCGCGCGCGGGGGAGGGACAGCGCCCGGGGGCCGACGGTGCTGTGCGGGGGGACAGTGCGGAGGGAAGATCGAGGGGGACACTGCGGTGGTTCCTGCGCGGGTGCCTGTGCTCGCTGTGCCCCGCGTGTCCTGCGGGAGGGCTCCGACACACGGGAGTTCGTGTTCCCCGGGTGTGACGGGTCGGGCAGGGACATCCCCTGCTCGGGTGCGCGGGCTCCGCTTGTGACACCGGCGAGCGCGGGATCCAGCACACTGAGCGGCGTTCGTGGTGTGGGCAAAGGGGCCGGGGTGCTGGCGTGGGGGTCCCGTGGCCATCGCCGCTGTGCGATGGAGCCCGGGAGGTTGTTCTCCATCCCCACCCCTGGGCCTGGCTGCTGCCGGCAGCAGAGTCCCCTTCCCTGGGCGCCCTCGGCCCCCTCCTGCCTGGTCCTGCCCGCGGAGCTGCTGCCTGGCAGGGTGGTGCCCTCCGAGCCGGATCCAGGTCCTGCAGCTGGTGGTGGTTCAAGTGGAGAGGGCAGCGTGCCAGGGTGGCTTGGGACGACATGGGCAGAGCAGCTCCAGTGAAGGAAGCAGTGCATGCTGACGCCCTGTTGCTGTCTGTGCCTGGCTGTCCCCCTCTGTCCTGGGGGAAGTGAGTGTCCCCGAGCTCACGGACGAGCTCTGGCCCCAGTAGCATCGCTGCAGACTCCAGGGTGCTGTGGTGGGAGCCTCGGGAAAGCACGGTCCTGGGAACATCCCATGGGAATGACAGCCACACTTCTGGGCTGGGGCTGGCCAGAAGGGCCGCTGGGGCAGCCAGGGATGGAAGCAGAGGGAAGGTGGCAGCTCCCAGGCACCCAGTGCTCCCAGTTCTGCCCACAGTGGTGTGGGGGGAGCAGGCTGGGCAGCTGGGCCTTTGCTTGAGTGCCCTGTCACTAAAACACAACATTTTGTAGAAGAGATGGAAGAAACCACAGAGCATCAGGGGGAAGGAAGCACAGAGCACTGACAGCTGGGGGGGGCCAGCAGTCTCAGTTTCCCCCAGGCAGGTGGCCACACCACAAGAGCCCCGTCTGCCAGCCTGGCTTGTCCCTGAGAGCCCTGTGTGGCTGCAGGGGCTGAAGGAGTGGCAGTGGGGAGCAGTCCCCTTCCCTGCCTGTCCCAACTACATCCTCTGGGCAAAGTCAGAGCTGGAAAACTTGCTCTGACCTTACCTGAAAATTAAGCAAGAAGAAAGGCAAATAAAAGAACTAGGCTGGAGACAGAGAGGTTCATGTGAGGTGCACTGAGAGGGAGCTGACATGTGCTCCAGGTGACCTGGCTCCTGTTGGGACTGCTGACTGTGTTGTTGCAGCTAGAGGAATCTCCTGACCCCACCATGCCACGGCCAGTCTGGTACCACGGGGTTCTGCTCTGCAGATGGGCACGTGCTCATACGTGGGCACTGGCTGGAGCCTCTCCCTGCTCCACAGCCTGGCCAGGCCCTCAGGCTGGATTCTGCCAGCTCAGGCTCCCAGAGCAGTGAGGGGACTGGGGGGGGAGCAGGTCCGAGGGGTGTCCTTGAGTTTCCCACGCTGGATCTGCGGGCAGCCGGGAGCTGAGGCGCTGCTGCCGAGTCCTGGTGTCAGGGAGTGCCGGAGCCATGTGGGTGCCAGTGCTGTTTGCTGATCCCTGTTTGCCAACGGGGTGAGGCTGGTGTGTGTGCCGCTGGCTGAGCTGGCACTCGCTATGCAGGTGCCATACGTGGAAGCAGCAGCTGCTTTTCCCAGGAGACTTTGCAATTACTTCTTCAGTGTCAGGTACCTGAAACCTGCAGCTCTGAAGGCCTAGCCAAACAATCATCATGTCTCTGGCATGAAAAGTCACCCGACTCGTTTGTTTCTAGAAGGAGCTGACAATTGAGCTGCTCGTGTCACCCTCAGAAAGGTGTCCAGGGTAGCTGGCTCTGGGGAGAGGAGGAGGAAGGCTGCTCCAGCCCCAGGACTGCTCTGGTGGGATGTGAGCAATGCTGCAGAAGCCAGGGACTGTGGGTGGTGGTGGTGCCAGTCACCACAAGTGCAGCTGTCCCAGTGCTGGGGCCACTGGCCAGGGGTTTATGGCACACAGCACCCCTGAGCAGCCAGCAACAGATGCGATTCTGTGATGTCCTGTGTGGGTAGAGCTGGAGGAATGAGCAGATTTAATGGGTTCATGCAAGGAAATAAACTTTTTCCCTCCCAGTCTCACCTCGCTGGGGAGCAGAAGGACTGTGGGGCTCTGCCCCACCTCTGTGGGGTGCTGGGTACAGGGGCTGAACTGCACAGAGGGCCCAGGCTGGGAGCTCATCTCCAAGCCTGGCCGAGCTCTCAAGGATGGTGTGTCTGCCATAGTGCCTCAAAGGTGGTGCTGTGACTGTCCCAGAAACACTGCTCTTTGTCTCCACGCTGGATGGGAACCTCCATGCCGTCAGCAAGAGCACAGGGGACATCAAGTGGACGCTGAAGGATGGTGAGTAGTGACCCAGGTGGGGGTTTGCTCACAACCTGGCTCCCAGAGCTTGTCTCTGTCTGGGGTTTGGGGATGCTCCTCCAGCCTGGCTTTTGCTGGATGGGCTCTGGGCCAGCAGTGCTTCCAGCCCTGGGGGACACTCCAGCCCCAGGCACAGCCCCAGGCACGGCCAAGTGTGGGTGAGCTTCTGCCATCCGTGTCTGTTCTGGGTCTGAAATGCAAACAGACTGCGAGACTGGGCTGGGTGACAGTGCCATGCAGGGTGACAGTGCCACGCAGGGCAGCCAGCGGTGCCGCACTGTCCCACACACCGGAGCGCTGCTGACGTTGCCTCACTCTCTGTTTCAGATCCCATTCTGCAGGTGCCGGTGTATGTGGCAGAGTGAGTGTCATCCCCATGGGTGGGTGGGCAGAGCAGGAGTCCCCCGGGGTGCACAACCTCCTCAGTAACTGCTGGAGTGACAGACAGGGTCTCCTCCTTCCCAGGCCGGCATTCCTTCCAGACCCCAACGATGGCAGCCTATATATCCTGGGAGGAAAGAACAAAGAAGGCTTGATGGTCAGTGAGGCTGGGGGGCTGTGGCATCCAGTGTCCCCTTGGTGTTCACCAGGCAGGGGGAGGTGACTCTGGCCCTGCATCCGTTCTTCTGTCGGTGTTGCAGAAGCTGCCGTTCACCATCCCGGAGCTGGTCCAGTCCTCGCCGTGCCGCAGCTCGGATGGGGTGCTCTACACTGGTATGGAAGCCCCTGGGGAGGAGGGGTCAACCAGGGGCTCCCGGGAGTCATGGAGGGCAACGGGGCAGGAGCCCAGTGGGTGCTCTCAGGGATGGGCAGGGCTGCAGGGACTCGGAGAAAAGGTATTTTCCTTCTCAGGGAAGAAGCAGGACACCTGGTTCATCGTGGACCCCAAGTCAGGGGAGAAGCAGACCACCCTCTCAACAGAGGCCTGGGATGGTCTGTGCCCGTCCAGCCCCCTGCTCTACATTGGCCGGACCCGTAAGGGAGCCCTGCACCTTGACCGCCTGCCTGGTCCCAGGAATGGGGCTCTGGAGGTGACCTCCTGCCCTGCTCCTGTCCCCAGAGTACGTCATCACCATGTACGACACCAAGTCGCGGGAGCTGCGCTGGAACGCCACCTTCTCTGAGTACTCGGCCCCGCTGTGCGAGGAGTCCTACCACTACAGTGAGTGAGAGCCGTGGGATCTGCGGGAGCCATGGGAGCCATGGGAGCCAGCATTTGCAGCAGAACCCTGGCTGTGGGGGGGCCCTGGGATGACGATGCCAGGACCAGCAGGTCTCAGCTGTGCCAGCTGCTGGGGAGAAGGGGCAGCAGCCCATGGCTGGTGGCAGGACTAAAGGTGACCAGGCGGGACCTATCCCTCTTGCTCTCCCAGAAATGGCACACTTGGCCTCAAGTGGGGACGGGCTGGTGGTGACCCTGGACAAAGAGAGCGGGGAGGTCCTGTGGGCACAGAACTATGGCTCACCCGTGGTCGGCATCTACGTGTGGCACCAGGACAGCCTGCGCCGCATCCCCCACCTCAACCTGGCCATGGAGACCCTGCGCTACCTGACCTTCCAGTCACAGGACATCCATGTCCTCAAGTGGAGCTACCAGTCCGTCAAGGACTTTGCCACCACCAAGACCCAGCTGCTGTACGTGGTTCCTGCACGGTGGCATTCGCAGTCCTGGTGCTTGGCCGCCCTGAGCCATGATGGATGGAAGGTGATGCTTGTCCCTGTCCTGCAGGCCAGCACTCTATGTGGGGAAGCACGCGACCAGCTTCTACGCCCTGACCTCGCTGGTACACGGCAGTGTGGCGCTGGTGGTGAGTGTCCCCGCTCGGGGTGAGCGTGGCGGGCGCCCGTCCCAGCGGCGGTTGCCCCATGAGCTGCCACCCCCAGCCCCAGGGCATCACACTGGCCAGAATTGACGGCCCCACCACAGACGACGTGACCTTGAGAGAGTCGGGGGAGTGCGAGATCACGCCCAGCACCGACGTCAAGTACCCACAGGGCAGCATCACCGCGCTCCACAACCAGTGGCTCCTCATAGGTGTGGACCTGCGGTGGGCACGGGCTTCCTCCTGTCCTGGCTCCAGGAGGGTGCCTGGTGGGGGCAACCTGAGCTGCTGGTGTGCTTTGGGGGCACCGCCCAACCTGCTCTGTCCAGGAGGGTGAATGGGACTGAGGCTGTGAGTCACCTTAGGGGCTGCAGTGACTCTGGCTTGGGACTTGTTTCAGCCCATCCTTCTCCCCTCCCCAGGAAGGGCCACTGGACATCCCCACCCAGGGGCGGGCAGGGACCCTTTGAAGCAGGGCTCAGCGTTACCCATGCTGGGGGGTCCCATCAGAACTGTCCCCCATTCTTCAGGAGGGCTGGGGCTGCTGGTGTGCCCATGGCACTGCAGAGGTGAGGGACAGATGCTGTGACCAGAAGCAAACTGATGGTTGTTCCCCTCCTGCCACAGGGCACCATGAGCTGCCTCCTGTGGTCCACACCACAATGCTGCGAGCCTTCCCAGAGAACCTGAGGAAGACCACGGAAACCATCATTCCCAGGGCTCCTCCTGCCAGGACTGTGTTTGATGATGTGAGCAGTGAAGGGTGCTGGGTCACTGAAGGGTCTGGGCTGCTTAGTGTGGGCAGTGGGTCCCTAGTGTGGGGTAGGACAGGGAGGGAGTCCCAAACATGAGTGCCCTGCAGTCTGTCCCTCTGGTGTCACCCAGCCCTGGGCATGTGTTGCAGTTTCTGGCACCAAGCAGCCCGGAGGAGCCGGTGGTCCGCAGCGAGGGGCAGCTCCAGCCAGACCCCGCACCAGGGGAGCAGGTGGAGGTGTATCCCGAGGGCACCTGGGACCTGGTGATGGCTGGTGTTGGCACAGCTCTGCTGGGTGGGGGAGTCCTGCTCCTCCTGCTCATGGTGAGTGGCGGTGGAGGATGAGGGACAGTGGAGCCCACGCTGCTGTACCAAGCCCTGCCAGTGCCCCAGCTGCACTCTGGGCATGGAGCAGAGCATTCCCATCGTTTGTGTTCCAGAAACTGCAGCAGCAGCAGCACGTGGTGCAGCAGCAACAGCTGGAGGAGCAGATCCAGCTCCTGCAGCAGCAGCAGGAGATGCTGCTCCCAGGCCGGGTCTCCGGGGAGGGTGTTCCCACAGGGCCTGGGAAGCCAGAGCTGAGCCGGGGAAGCACGTTAGAGCTCTCGCAGAGCTCTGGCCTCTCGGCCTGCCCGGAGGACCCGGCAAATGGGATGGTCAGCCTGGGTCCGGCTGTCCCAGAGGCTGCTGCAGGTGGGTGCAGGGGGAACGGGCAGGGTGTGGAGGCTGTCTGTCTGGAGATGCTGTCACCCAGAACGGGAGCAGGATGCCCACAGATGAGAGGGCTGCAGCTCAGCTGGGAGGGGAGGAGGTGCTGGTCCTGCTACTGGATAAATGTGGGCTACATAAGAGTAGGGCGGTTGTCCTCCATACAGAACTAATGCTTGGATGCTGAAGGATGGCTGTCTTCTCTTTCCTTGCAGATGCAGAACCAGACCTGGTTGTAGTTGGGAAAGTTTCTTTTAATCCCAAGGATGTACTGGGCCATGGAGCTGGAGGAACTTTTGTCTTCAGGTGGGTGACACCGAGTGCCTGCCCTCATTCTGCTCCCATTCTCCTTGGGAGCCACAGGGACAGAACCAAAGTGGCTGTTGCCCAACGCGGTGGCTGCTGGTTCAGGGACTTTTGAGAACAAGCTGCTACCTTCCCTTCCCTCTGATCCTCATCACACCTGTCCCAGAGCTGGGCTTGTGGCTCTCAGTAACCAGGCACTGGGCATGGGACAGCAGCATTGGGCTCTGCTCTGGCCGGGGGGCCACACGTGGACACGCTGAGGACTCTCTGCACAGGGGGCAGTTCGAGGGACGGAATGTGGCCGTGAAGCGGCTGCTGCCCGAGTGTGTCCATCTGCTCGACCGTGAGGTGCAGCTGCTCCGGGAGTCGGACGAGCACCCCCACGTTGTCCGCTACTTCTGCACCGAGAAGGACAGGCAGTTCCACTACATCGCCATCGAGCTCTGCTCTGCCACACTGCAGGAGGTGAGCCCAGCCCCCCTGCCTGCCCTGGACATGGGGCTGCTGCTGGGGCCCACTGGGAGCCCTGGAAACAAAAGCCTTGGGCACAAACCGCCTCCATACAGGCTGGTCTCCATTCCTCGCTGTCAGCCTGGGGAGGGGTCTCTCTCCCAGGCAGC
This sequence comes from Myiotriccus ornatus, assembly GCA_036023395.1. Taxonomy (NCBI): domain Eukaryota; kingdom Metazoa; phylum Chordata; class Aves; order Passeriformes; family Tyrannidae; genus Myiotriccus; species Myiotriccus ornatus. The sequence continues at coordinate 15,763,284 of JAYRBT010000033.1, read as the reverse complement.
CTTGCCTGTGCCGAGTAAATCAGGCTCGGTTCCTCTCTCTCTCTGTGTGGTTCCAGTATGTGGAGAGCCCCAGCTTCAACCGCCGGGGGCTGGACCCAGTGTCCCTGCTGCGTCAGACCATGTCCGGGCTGGCCCATCTCCACTCCCTCAGCATCGGTAAGGACCAGCAGGGCCCTCTGCATCCCATCCTTAGTGGAGGCTGCAGGGTTTGTGCAGGGACTGCTGGGGCTGGCAGTGTGCAGGGCACTGGCAGAGCCCTGTTTGCTCCAGCCCTGCCAGGTGACACCGCTCACTTTCTCTTCCAGTCCATCGTGACCTGAAGCCCTGTAACATCCTCATCTCTGCCCCAAATCGCCACGGGCAGATCCGCGCTGTCATCTCAGACTTCGGCCTCTGCAAGAAGCTTCAGGGGGGACGACAAAGCTTCAGTCTCCACTCTGGTATCCCTGGCACTGAGGGCTGGATCGCGCCCGAGGTGCTGCAGGAGGCCCCGAAGGAGAACCCTGTCAGTGAGCCATTGCAGCCCCTGCCCTGGGTGCTCCTTGGGGCTGTTGTGGCAGTGTCCCCACACTGACTGTGGCCTCGGGGCATGCTGCTGGGGTGCACAATTAAGACAAGAGCTCTGTGAGCCTGAGCCAGCCTGGGCACGGGCACTCTGCTGCTTGCCAGGGCTGCCCCAGTCAGTGGCTGCCCCAGTGACCCTGTCCTTGGGAGACAGTACCCAGCTGTGTTCACAGGGTGTCCCATTGGGCTCCTGTCCTCAGAAATTCAGAGTGGAGAGGTTGGAGGGTCTGTAGGTTGCTGCCAAGGTCACGCTTCTGCTCCTCCATTCAGTGCTGGGAATCCCATTCCTGCTGGAAGCAGCTGCTGTACTGGTGCTTGCTGGGGCTGGCAGCTTCCCATAACCTCGGGCTGGGGTCTGTTTGGCCAGCCGGTGGGACACCGGCAGCCCCAGTGGGTCTGTTAGGCTGTGGAGTCCTGAATTCTGGCTGTGCCTCTGAAAGTCCCTTCCCTGACAGGAACCCAGCATGATGGGACTCCCATGCAATGTGTTTTTCAGCAGCTCTGCAGCCAGTGGCCAACGGTCCACATAAAAGGATGGAAAACTGGGAGGTGAAAGCTTTCCTTAGCCTTTGCCTGAAGGTCCCATCTCCTGCCGTGTTTTGCAGACCAGCGCTGTGGACATTTTCTCAGCTGGCTGTGTCTTCTACTACGTGGTGTCGGGGGGGCAGCACCCCTTTGGGGACAGCCTGCGGCGCCAGGCCAACATCCTGGCAGGCTCCTACCAGCTGAACTGCCTGCAAGAGGAGGCTCACGGTGAGACCCTTCCCAGCTGAGACCCTTTCCCAGTGGCATGGCCCCGTGGGGAAGCTCTGGGCTGAGGTGCAGCTCCAGGTCCTGGCGGGCGGTTGATTTCTCTGCTGTGTTATTTTACCACCAGACAAGCTTGTGGCAAGGGAGCTGATCGTGGCAATGATCAGCCCTGAACCCCAGCGCCGGCCCTCGGCCCCTGTGGTCCTTGTGCATCCCTTTTTCTGGAGTCAGGAGAAGCAGCTGCAGTTCTTCCAGGTGAGCCTGTGCTGTCCCACTGGCAGCGAACACAGGTGTGCTCTGAAAAACTTGCTGGGAATGGCTCATTCTGAGCTACTTTTGGAAGGCGTGGGGCGTTGCCGGGTCTCTGTGGGGTGAGGGCAGTGTCATACCCACCCCATCCCTACTCTTGGGCACACAGGACGTCAGTGACCGCGTGGAGAAGGAGCCGGCTGAGGGTCCCATCGTGTCGGCCCTGGAATCAGGGGCTCGGGCAGTGGTGAGAACCAACTGGAGGATGCACATCTCGCTCCCACTGCAGATGGGTGAGCATGGGGAGGCCAGGCTTGCCGCTGGGTCTGGTGAAGCAGATAGGGACTGGGAGTAGACAGGTAGTAGACTACGTTAACTGGCCAGGAGGCACCTGCTCATGCCCAGGAGCTGAAAACCAGGGCGGGTAAAGGTGCCATCCCTTCTTTGGGAGAGCAGAGCCAAGCCGGGGTTTGCTGCACCCGAGGGTGGTGCTGGCACTACAGGGCTGTGGCAGCCCGTTGCCCCAGCTGTGTCCCACCTTGCTCAGTGTCTCTTCTGCTCTCGCCAGACCTGAGGAAGTTCCGCACCTACAAGGGGGGGTCAGTGCGTGACCTGCTGCGGGCCATGAGGAACAAGGTACGGCCACCCTGCTGCCCTGCCCCTGCCACCCCCGCTGTCGCTGTCCTCTCTGACCTCACCCTCTCTCCTGCAGAAGCACCACTACCACGAGCTGCCAGCTGAGGTGCAGGCAGCCCTGGGCTCTGTCCCCGAGGGCTTCGTGCAGTACTTCACCTCCCGCTTCCCGCGGCTGCTGCTGCACACGCATGGGGCCATGCGGGTCTGCGCCCACGAGCGCGTCTTCCACCCCTACTACTGCCAGGGGCTGCGGGGTGACGGCACATGAGGGGGACACGCCGGGACGGCACCGCGAGGCTGCTGCGGCCGCTCCTCCCTGCCCGTGCCCACAGCCCTGGGGGCTCTCGGAGTCCTTCTGCCCCTCCCCACGGCGGATAGGTGCCCGGCATACGGGGGTTGCCAGCAGCACAGTGTGAAGAGGTGGGCACAGGGCAGCACTGTGCTTTTGCCTGAGGTCTCCTGAGCCCAAGAGGGACCCTCTGGGCAGCCACCTTTGCAAACACTCACAGTCAGACTCAGGGACCTGAAGGCACTTGGATCAGAGAACAAAGACCTCTCTGGGGTGGACTCGGTGCTTGGAGAAAGAGGAAAACGCAGGTTGTGTTTTCCCAAGGGCAGGGGCAGTGATGCCCTGGCACAGGGAGGCCCTCAGGCTGTACTGGTCCTGGTGTGATGTGCACCAGGGATCAACAAGCTTTGTCCAGGGCATTCTCCCGTGCCACGTGCCTGGGAACACAGCTCTTTGAGCTGTGACCAGGACCAGTACCCCAGTCTTGACACTGGAGCTGAGCCCTCAGCCCCACGGTGGGCTGTGCTGGGCCAGGCAGTGCTGAGCAGCCACAGCCAACTGGGACTTGCCTGTTGTATTCAGGCTTGCAAGGGCACAGCCCTGTGGCATTTGGGGGGCCTCCAGCACAGCCCCCTGAATGAAGGTTTGAATCTCAGCTGGGCTGAGAACAAGGTTGTCGCCCTTTCAGTCCCCAGCAGTCTGTACCTCTGCCAGGCCTGAGCCCCTGAGCAGCTCACACAGCAGTTTGGGAGCAGTTGTCTCTGGGCACAAAGCAGGGAACTCTTCCCTAGGGATCCCTTCCCTCAAACAGGGCTGTGCCTGAGGCTCCCCCAGCCTCTTCTGCTGCCCCGGGCCCAAGTCCCATGGGCACTCTGGTTCATGGCATGCCCATGGGGGCTCTGGTTCATGGCATGCCCACGGGCACGTGTTCCCTCTGAGCCAGCTGCCAGTATCGACTGGGTGCACAGGCACATGAAGCCCCATGGCAAAGTTCCTCTGTGGAACAGCAATAGTTTTGTACAGTCTGATTCCTGTGGGTGCTGGGATGTGGGATTTTGTTACACAGGTACGAGGGTTTGTACCTGGTTTCTATTCAGAATATATTTATACAAAATGTTATAAAAAATAAAAACTAAAAAGCTTGTCCTGCTTAAAGATAAATTGGCCTGAGAGCACCTGTGTGTGCTGGCAGGGAGCAGTGAGGTGAACACCTGGAGGTCACTGGGGTCCTGCAGAAGTCCGCTGCAGATGACTCCTGCTGAGGCTGTAGTCATAATTAGTAAACATGTGGTAAAATAGAGCCAAGCATCTGCGAAAGGGGAAGGTTCCCCAACACTGGAGAAGTAAACTCACCCCCCTTTCTCTGCTCCCAAGACCATCTCCCAAAACCACTTATTCCCTTCCCCACTTCCCATCACCCGCTGCCATTTCCCTCTTGCTCCCTTGTCAAGGGGAGCAGAGAGAGGCACGCCCAGCCCGGGGCTGAAGAAGGGTAGGAGGATGGCTCTCAGTCAGAGAGAAGTCAGAGGTGCTGCTCCCTCCCTCAGCGAACTAAAGGGAACTGTGACAGGCTGGATGCTGAAGCAAACAATCTTTAATCAAGTTATGCAATATACAAAAGTTGAGGTTTCCTGTAGCTTCAGTATTAAAAGGCCGATTGCTCGGTCTCACACTGGGCATGTTCAATACCTTACCTGAGCTTCTACAAGAGGAACCGAAGCCCAAGGCATGAGTGCTGCCACGTCCAGACACCTCACGTGACAGCGCCGCTCTCCCCATGCTCTGCTCTCTTGAGAGCAGGCCCAGAGGCCTCAAACAAGAGGGCTGGTTTGGAGCCAGGCTTTTGGCCTTGGGAAGTTAGAAAAACAGACTAGGTAGGGAATTAAAACCACACTCCATTAGGAGTGGGGATCAAGAAACCTTTGGGCATCAGTCAGAGGGATCAACATTGTTCCCACAGCAACAGGGGCTTCCTTGTGGCAATGAGCCCATATCCAAGAGTGGGAGCCCAGCTGTGCCACAGGAGGGAAGCTCCCAGACCTCTCCCTCCGCAGCTGAGCAGCTTGGCACAGGCGCTGAGTCCAGCAAGAACAAGGTCTAAGCAGAGGGCTTCACACGGCCCGAGCCAGACTTGGAGCTGAGGAGCTTCTCCACCATGGTGCGGGCGTAGCGGAGCCGGCTGGCCAGCTCCTTGCAGCAGCCGTGCTCCTCGATGAGGCTCAGCTTGTACGTGCGGAAGTCCCGTTTCTCATCTATGTATGTGACAGCAGCCATGAGAGGGCACAGGATGACCTTGGTGTGGTCCTGGGGGGAAGAGAACACACAGTCATCACGCTGAGCACTGTGCTGCTTGGGGACAGCACTTCCTGCGGATGTGCCACCCCAGCCACACCCACAGCATGGGGACAGGGCCCTGCTGCAGAATTCCTTCAGAGTGCAGCAAAGGGGCACAGCCAGCTCAGCACTGACTGCAGCAGCCTCCCTGCTGCTTGAGAGCTTGGCCCCTCCATGAGTGAGGCACATCACAGGGCGGGGGGCTCAGGTAGCAGCTCGGGGAGCGAGGAGTCTCCCAGTGCCCAGCTCCCTGGGCAAAGCCTTGGCTCAGGTTATCGCCTCCTGCTGCCTTCCCAGCAGCACCACATGCACCCAGAGTCCCTGAGCAGCCACAGCCCTGGGAAGGGCCTCACCTGGAAGAAGTTGATCTGCACGGTGCCGTTGCTGAGGTGCAGGATGATGGCGCTGCGGGTCCGGAACCAGGTGCAGAGGTAGGGCAGGCGGGCCAGCTCGTCCCCCTCCCGCGGCGTGATGTTGGCCCCCGCCTTCAGTAGGTGCTCACTCATGTAGTTCCGGAAGTACTTCAGTAGTGTTATCTGCAGATGGGATGGGCTGTGAGGGGCTGAGGGTGACCCCGAGGCTGCCATTCACAGTCCCAGAGCCTCCTTACATCCTTCACAGCTTGAGGTGCCACTGCACAAACTTGTGCAAATCCTCAAAGTTAACTCAGACCATGACACTTCAGCCTCACTTTGCTGAACACTTCAGTGCACACAAGTCAAGCACTTATTTCTGTGAAACTGCTCATAAATGAGCCTCAGACAGTAGAGATAAACAGAGCTGCTAGTGTCTGTCCCTGGGGCCATGTGTCACCAGCCAGAAGAAGCCTGAAGAGTGCCAGGTGACCCCTTGGTTTGAGATGTTTCTCCCCAGAACCCACCCTGCCACCACTCCCCAGCCAGGGCTGCCTTCCCCAGGACTGACCTTCTTGTTCAGAGTGGAGGGGTAGGACCTCACAGTGAAGTAGGACTCAGTGCTGTTTTGCTCAATGTACTGCAGGTTGTCCCCGTCATTGTACATGATGAGGCGAGTGGAGTCATTGAAGAGAACCCCAACACTGTTGTCACACAGCTGGTAACCTGCCCAAAAGGGACCCTGTGAGGCTGGCAAATTCAGGGGAGCACCAGCCGTGGGAAATACAAAGGCAGATGGCTGTATCCCCCCAGGGGATCCCTGACAGGCACCCAACCAAGTCCCTGCCAGGTCTCCTTGTGAGAGTTCTGGGAGGCAATTTTCCACCTCTGTATCTGTCATCTCCCTTACTGCATCACCTGCAAAAACAGCCTCAGCTGCCACCATGGGTCCCTGTGCAGGCTGGGGAGAGCCTCACCATCTCATGCACAGGTAGCCCCTGTCCACCTTGAAGTGGCCAGGGCTGATATTCAGTGACCACTGCTCTGGATTCCCTGGGTATTTGGTGACATCCCTGGCAGTGGTCTTGGACACATTGCAGGAACATGGTGATTAAAGACCAAATCCAGGCTTTCCCCAGTCCCTTCAGACATCAGGAAAGCCTGAAGCTTTGGCCCCACAGTATTTACCTAGTCCATATTTATCTGAGTAGTCCACCCATTTGCTAACCCAGAAGATGGGAATGCAGGCTGGGTCCTCAGCTTCTTCTGCAAGAAGAAAGAAGCTTGTTAGGAGACATTTTCCACACACTGGAAAGCCCATGGGCTGCCCCAGGCTCACCTTGTCTCACAGCCACTCTCTCAGAGGGCTTGGCTGCATTGACTGCTGTCAGCTGCTGCAACATGTCAGCCAGGTGGCAGGTGATAGCATCTCCCACCTCCCGCAGCCCCGCTGCTTCCTCCTTGTCCGGCAAGTTCTCCAGTGCAGGGCTGTCCAGTCCTGGGCCAGGAGAAAGGAGAGTGTGAGGCTGTGGCCAGGGAGAGGTTTCCAAAGGCATCAGATTTATACCCCACCCCAGGTATAGGCAACACCTTACACGCAGAACAGGTCAGGTTGGAAAGGACCACATAGGGGCAGCGGGTCCCATCTCCCTGTTCAAGCAGGATCATCCCAGAGCACACGGCACAGGATTGTGTCCAGATGGTTCTGGAATATCTCCAGCGAGGGAGACTCCACACCCTCTCTGGGCAACCTGTTCTAGTGTGTGTCACCTGCACAGGAAAGAAATTCTTCCTCATGTTCAGGCAGAACTTCATGTGCACCTTTGTGCCCATTATCACAGAGCTACAGCTATTGCTGTATTTCCTCTCCACTTTGTTCCCAGGCAGAGCAAGGAGAGCCCCCTCACCCACAAAATGCTCCGAGTTTCCATGAGAACCGGGAGATGAGAGGAGGGAGCGCCACACTGAAGGTTCTGGATGCTGCTGGAGCCAGGCAGGCTCTGTCCAGAGCTGCGGCCCAGCTGCACGTGGGCACTAGCACTCACCTTTGTTGAGTGCCGTCAGCGGCTTCCGCCCAAGTTCCGTCCCGCTGGGAGCGATGGAGAACCGGGGTGCGACCGTGAGGCAGCTGGTGGGCAGGCGGCTGGGGATGTAGCCCGAGGTGAAGAACTCGTCGTTCAGCAGCTCGTCGATGGTTGGGCGCGTGGCAGGGTCGGACCTCAGCATCTTCTGGATGAGGTTTGCAGCCACAGGGTTGATGTGCTGAGGGACAGGGGGAGTTGAGAGACAGGGACAAGGGGGCAACGTGCACTAGAGACAGACCAACTGGATTCACAACCCAGGGAAGTTCTGCTTGGAGCAGAGCTCCAGTGCTGCATCAGGTAAGCAGGACACAAGCCTGGGGAAGCAGAATTGGGCAGCACAGAGAGCTGTCTCCTAACAGTCTGAAGTCAACTGACTTGACCAAGACCAACTCAGCAGCAGTGGGTTGAACTGGGAACCTGGCCCAAACCTCATGGACTTGCTTATGTCTATTCACCCTCATGTGCCAACTGTCCAGCTCAGATTTTTGCTGGATCGGGGAGCAGAGACCAGCTGGCTCCTCAGGAGGAACCCTTACAGGTTCGCTACACCACAGACTGAACCATCCCCACCCAGCAATAACAGCCACTGCCCTGTTACATGATAGCCCACCGAGTGCCAGACCAGGGGGTGCAGCAGGAGACTGACAGGGAACTGCTGTGAGCTGAATGGATCCTCCACGGGAAGCACCGTACCTTAGGAATGGTATACTCGTTCTTCTTGATCCGGAGGTATGTTTCCTTTAGACAAGAAGTCTCAAAGGGAGGTTTCCCCACCAGCAGAGTGTACCTGGGTGTTCCCAAACAAAAGGGCATCAGTTTTATAAAAGAGACTCGAGATCCTGTGTGGAAGTGACCCTCTTCTAAGTACACCTGAGGGCTTTCCTGGCAGTGGGAACACACTCAGCACTGGACACTCAGCAGTGCTGACAGCTACTTGTACTTGTGCTTCCCTTTCCCCCTGGGATCTAGCACCCTGTGGGGGAAGTTCCAGTTAAGAATGGGAAATGCCTTTGGGAAATGCCCTGAGACAGTCATGCTGAGAAGCCTATATGGCTGCAGACACACACCCCAGCACATCAGAGCACAGGCAAGGTCAGGTTCTGGTTGGCAGCCAGGCTCAGCCAGAAGCTCCAGGGACTGTGACCTGGAGCTTTGGCTCACACCAAAGTTTGAATGGGCCAAGAAGACCAGGACCACAGGGACCACCCACCCCCTTGACCTTGCAAAGGCATTTTTTGAACTCACATGATGCAGCCGATGGACCAGATGTCCACCTCAAAGCTGTGACCCTTCTTGCCCAGCACCTCTGGGGCGATATAGTTGGGGGTCCCACACAGGGTCTTCTTGCGTTCACCATCGTACTCGACCTTGGTGGCCAGGCCAAAGTCACCTGGAGAGATGGGAAGGGGGGGTTTGTGACTGGAGGTGACCTGGCCAGCTGGTCCCAGGGCTAGGGTCCCCGACACATCCCGTCCTGGGCACTTACCGATCTTCACCTCCATGTCGTCGCTGAGGAACAGGTTGCCCAGCTTGAGGTCGCGGTGGATGACGCGGTGGCTGTGCAGGTACTGGCAGCCCAGGATGGTCTGGCGCAGGTAGTACCGCACCTCGGGCTCGCTCAGCGCCTTCCGCCGCTTGTGCAGCTCCAGCAGCGACTGCGGGGGACGCTCAGTCAGTGCCGGGGCGGGGACACGGGATGGGGTCAGTGCCGGAGGACAGGGGGAAGGGGACGGTCCATACCCGAGGGTGCCCACCGCCCACCCGAGCCCCGGCCCCTCACCCTGCGGCGGCAGAGCTCCAGCACGACGTAGACGAAGTCAGCGTCCTCGAAGAAGCCCTGGAAGCCGACGACGTGGCGATGGGAGAGGCTGCGGTGGATGGCGATCTCCATGGACATCTTCTCCTTCTGATGCGGCTTCACCAGCAGCGACTTGGGCACCACCTTCCCCGCGAACACCTCCCGGCTCTCGGCCTCGGCCAGCTCGTAGCACCGCGCGAAGCCGCCCTTGCCCAGGAACCGCCCGCGCACGAAGCTGCGCCGGGTGCGCGGGTCCACGAGCACCTTCGGCACCTCCTTCCCTCCCGCGGCCGCCGCCCGGGCCGGCTCCGAGCGGGGCGGCTCCGCCGGCCGCGCCGCCTTCCCGCCCGCCGCGCTCATGGCGTGCGGGGCTGCGGGGGCTGTGCCGGGGCCGGAGCAGCGGAGGGGCCCGGGCCGGGCTCGGCGCGATCTCGGAAGAGCGGCGGGTCCCGGAGCACCGGCGGGTCCCGGTGCCGGGGAGCGGCGGGTGCGGGCACAGCTCGGGGCCGGAGCAGCGGCGGGGCCCGGGGCCGGGCTCGGCTCGGGCGGTGTGGGGTCGGCGGGTGCCGATCGAGGCTCAGCTCGATCCGGTCGGTCGGTGCCGAGCTCGGTTCAGCTCCGTCCCGCTCGGTCGGTGCCGGGTCGGTTTGTGCCGATCCCGGGCTCAGCTCCGTCCCGGTGGGTCGGGTCGGTGTGTGCCGATCCCGGGCTCAGCTCCGTCCCGGTGGGTCGGGTCGGTGGGTGCCGGTGCCGGGCTCAGCTCGGTGCCGGTCGGTCGGTGGGTGCCGGTGCCGGGCTCAGCTCGGTGCCGGTCGGTCGGTGGGTGCCGGGCTCAGCTCGGTGCCGGTCGGTCGATGGGTGGGTCGGTGGGTGCCGGGCTCAGCTCGGTGC
>JAYRBT010000033.1:15735317-15746452 GCA_036023395.1 Myiotriccus ornatus | reverse complement strand
CCCCGGGTGGGACGTGGCGGGAGCGGAGCCCCCCGGGTGGGACGTGGCGGGAGCGGAGCCCCCCGGGTGGGACGTGGTGGGAGCGGAGCGAGCCAGGTGGGACGTGGCGGGAGCGGAGCGAGCCAGGTGGGACGTGGCGGGAGCGGAGCCCCCCGGGTGGGACGTGGCGGGAGCGGAGCCCCCCGAGTGGGAGGTGGTGGGCGGCCCCCCCACTTCGCGATGGGGCGGAGGGAGCGCCTGGGGACCCCGTCAGCTGCCCTGTGCCCTTACCCTCCCCAGGCAGTGTGCCGGGGGCCCGGCCCGGCCCAGCCACTGTGGCCCCTCAGTGCCCCTGCGGAGCTGGGGTGGACCGGCCCTGCCGACCCCCTCGCCCGATGCGGCCACATCTGCTGCCCCCACATCTGCTGCCCCCACATCTGCTGCCCCCACATCTGCTGCCCCCACACGGCCCTTCCCCTGGGCTGAGCCGTGCCCTGCAGTAACATCTCTGCTTCCTTCCTCACCAGGTCTCCAGCGCTCTGATCCCGACTGTAAGATCCCCATCTTTTTCCCTCCTAACAAAGTAATGTTTTTCTTGGACAGGACTTTGAAAGTACTTTACGCGTGTGACATTTTTTCCCCCAGGTTCTAAAGATAATGCATCTCCTGGTGCTGACAGAGGTGGACTCCCTCAGTTACAGACTAAAACCTGCTCTGATGCTGACGTGGAGGAGGCAGCATCTGTCACATTTAAACACATTGCAGAATTTTCCAGTGATGATGTTAGCCTGCAGGACAGCTCACAGGCAGAAAGTGTTCAGGCAAGCCAGGAAAACCTGTGCTGTGGGATCATTAGGCCTGTCCTTGAGGAGAAAACATCCCAAACCTCCAGAGGCATGATGAAGCTGAGGAGACGGACAAAGGCTCTGGAATCAAAGGAAAGGAAATCAGTGCGTGATGGGCATGTAATCAGCACTGATGAAACAGTGAAAAATCAAACTGCCAGTGCAGAGGAGCTTCAGTCACCAGTGTTCAGGCACAGCACCCTCTCACACACTGAGGAACATCCTGAAAGGGCATCCAGGCCAGCTCTTGTGAAGGGAGAAGGAAACAGTTTCACTCCTTATGAATTTGATGCCGCATCAGGAGCTGTACAGGAGGTGTTCGAGGAGAGTGTTGCTGCAGGAGAGCCTGAGCTGTCCCCACATGTGGTCAGGGACAGCAGTGACATTGGGCAGCTCAAGTGCCCAAGGGCTGTGACCATACCTGGCAGCCGTGAGCCATGTTCACAGGACAGAGACTCTGTTTTACTTGACACCAGAGGTGATGGAGGAGAAGAATCCCCCAGTGTAATAAAACAGCTGGATGGTAAGGTTTTGCATGAAGATCAGGGAGAATTATGTGGGCTCCTGGATTTAATGTCAGAAAATGAAGTATTGCCTGAGGATGGAAATAACACTGTAACCAAGGAGAGCAAAAGCCATGAAGGAAATGAAAGTGGCGCTGATACCTTAAATCCCTGTCCTGCAGATCATGCTCTGGGCAGTGCTCAAGAACTGTCAGAGAATCGAGAGCTTGAAATCCAGTCAAGACTTTTTGCTCCCAAAGAGGCGACGGCTCCTGAGGGCGCGCTGAGCTCTTGCACAGTGGTGGAGGGGCTGCTCTTCCCTGTTGAGTACTATGTCAGGACAACTCGCCGCATGTCCAGCTGCCAGAGGAAGGTGGACCTGGATGCTGTAATCCTCAGCCAGCTGGGCAGGAGCAAGAAAGGTCAGCGGAGTAAGTGCAAGCAGAAAGATGCAAACTCAGATCAGGCCTCCCAAGAGAGAGCTGAGGGTGATTTAGAGTCAGGGGTCGTGCCGTTCCCTTTTCTTGGGGCAGAAAAGGATCCAGCAAACTCAAGTAGTTCTGAGAAATCTCTTCCTGTGTCCAGCAGCAGCAGCACTTCACTTGGATCCATTTCTCAGAAAAGCATCATTAGCACAAGGCAAGCACAGAGTCGATCCCAGAGGAACCAGAAGGGAAGAAGAAGGTCTGCCTGCAAAGCCCCTGTGCATCCAGTGTCACAGGAGCTTATAGAGAGTGTGGATCTCATAATGGCCAGGGAAACAAGTGCTCTACTGCCAAGTGAGAACCAGAGTGAAAAGGAAAACTGTGATGCTAACCTTGGAAAGTCATCCTCAGATGAGAGCAAGTTGTCTGATGCTGCAGCATTGGAGTCTGGAGAGACAGGAGTGACTGAAGCTGCACAGCCAGCGGGTCCTGATCCTCAGGGAGGGAGCCAAGTGCCGGACAAATGCCGTAAAACCGTGTTAGAGCAGGTTCAAAATCCACTTCAGAGCAGCGATGCCATGAGCCCGGGGAACGAAACTTTTGCCAGGCACGTGGGAGATCTGGAAGCCAACTCGCCTGTGTGTCAGGCTGATAAACATCCAGTGGCGAGTGCGAGGAGCCTGCGAGGAGCCGGCAGGGTGGAGCAGCTCCCTGGGATCAGTGTCCCCCTGCGGCGCTCCCTGCGCTGCTCTGCGAGACACAGGGCCCTGCAGGGCTCAGCAGGTACTGCCTCACAATGAGCACTCCCCAGAACTCCCATTCCCCCAGGCGGGGGAACGTCCAGTGCAGGCCCTGCTGTTCACACCCTGCAGGGTTTAGTCAGGAAAATATGAGAGGGATTAACTATTTATTTTTTTTTCTATAAACGAGATATTTTTTAAAGAATTAGATCATTGTGGTGCCCCTGTTCCTTGAGCAATTCCACAAAATTTTGCTTCAGCCCAGTGACAGGAATTGAACAGCAGAGGAGCAGGGCTGAGAACTTCTTGAGGTGCCGTTGCTCTTGGAGCAAAGGTTGTGCACAGTGGAGCTGATTTCCAGCAAATGGGTGTCCATCTGTTCCTCCGAGTGTGCATACTAATGAGTATTTTCTTTTAGTGCTAACAAGTGTGGGACACAAGATGTAGCCTGAGAGTCTGACAGTCTGTGAATATTGTGAAAAGTGTTGGGAGAAAACCCAACAAACCAAACTGAGCGAGCACTCAGTTCTGTCAGGCTTTGGCTATGACCTCTGAGCTGAAGGCTTGATGCAGAGCAACTGCAGATTGTAATGTCTTTCCAGAAAAGAGCAACTTCCATGTCTTAAGATGGATATGGCTCTTTTTTTTTTTTTAAAATATATTGGAGTGGCAGTCTGGATGAGAGATTCTGAAAAGGCAAGTTGCTGATGTTCTCTCTTGTTTTCTTGTGTTTAGATGGCAGCAGCAAAGAACGCAGCTGTCCCATGGGCTCAGAGGGTCCTGCTGCTCTCAGCCTCCCTGCTGCAGACCCCGACACTTGCTGCTCCCTCTTCTCCTTCCGCAGCGCCCAGTGGCTGGCCCCCAGACTGGGCATCAGGGACTTCCACTTACCAAACGAGGAATTTGGAGTACTGAAACTGGAGAAATTGAAATCTTCCCCTGTGAATGACTTGGAGGATTTTGTTCTGAGTGTGTCTGGGAATGGTGTGGCTCCACAGGACACACCAAGTGCACAAATGAATCCAGAAGAGAAATGTCTCAGAAGTAATTTGATTTCACCTTCCAAATCCGGATTGCCCAAGCTCCTTCACGTGGAAAGCCCAGCTTCCAAGAAGGAGCTTTCCACCCATGAGTTGCTGTTTACTCCCATGGGGACTGTCTTAGCTGGGGCTCCCACCCAGCCTGAGTCTCAGATTTCCTCCTCTGTTTTCCCTGCCGTGGGTGCAACCCCAGGTGTTTTACCTTCAGTGCACAGTGAGGTCTTCCCATGCCCACCTTCTGTGCCCACCTCGCAAGGGACCCTGCCTTCCTCCAGAGGAGCTGCCCAGGTCCTGGGGGATGGGGCACACAAGGACCCTGCCATGCCACTGCTCCCGGACAGCTGTGGTGCAGAGGCTGCCACAGATGGGGAGGAACGAGGTACAATGTTTCCTTTAGCAGATGAAAGAGGCACTGAGAATAAATCTGATCAGGCTGTGGCCTTGGATGAGCATCAGCAGTCAGAGAGCAAAGAGCAGGGATCCTGCAGAGCTTCTCCTGAACAGGTAACCAGCTGGGCTCTTTGCCAGGGGTACTAAGCCAGGGGGTTGTGGGCAAATCCCCTTTTTCCAGAGTCTTGTCTGACTTGAGAGGAAAGGCCTCTTTGCATGCTAGACCTGCATGGATCATAGCTCTCCAGCAACTCATGCAGAGTGACTGCATGAGAGTGACAGAGAGCACACAACACTTCTGCCTCGTTCTTGCAGGTGCTGAATGTCATTTCAAAGCTGAACTATCCTCCTTCTTTACTTGCTTGTGCAGAAAAACGACGGAGAAGAACAGTTGACTCCAGTGCTGCCAGATGGCCCCAAAGAAGAGAACTTGCAGCTTGTGTCAGAGCTAAAGGTGGGAGAGCAGCAGCTTTGCAAGACCAAGTTTAACAAAAATGCAACTGATGATCTTGTCTATTAGAGGAAAACCAGCCCTGGTTTGTTTTGGGCAGGATTCCTCAGGTTCCTGTGCTGTGGATGTGAGCACAGTGTGGTGGGAGGCAGGTGGATGCAGGGAGCTGTGTGTGATCACTGCTTCTGAGAGCTCTGTGTCCCTGTGGGAACCTCTGGCACCCAACCACTGGGGAAAGGTCTGCACCTGGCAGCTGGGAGAGGTATGAATACGGTCCTTATTTCTAGAATTTACAGCAGTTTTCTTGCCCTATGTGTTAGTTCCCAAGATACAAGGAGCTTGTAGCTTCTATGGTCACATGTTATCTACTGGAATTTGATGCTTCATGCATAGAATGGTGGCTGCACTTCAGCCACTGCCTGGTGCTCTTTCCCCTTACAGTCCTTAGAGACACCTTTTGCTTCTTATATTAATAGGGGTTGTTTATTTAGGTAAACAGGCAGCAGACAATTCAGCTGTTAGTCTTAATGTGCTTCTTGAGAATGGTCTGAAAATTAGTTCTGCTCCACGTCATTTTACTTGAAACAGTCTAGAAAATGAGAATAAAGTCAAAGGGACACTGTGGGTGACACTGAATTCTTATTTTGCTGTCCCAGATTCCTGTATTCCAGATCGTTCCTCTGCCGGACATCTGTAACCTCGTGTGTGTAGCACTGGGAGAGCTGGAGATTGAAGAAATAAGGTTTTGTATTTATTTATTGCTACCACTTTGCTCCCTGAGTGGTTGCAGCTTAGCTTTCCTCACTACTACCTTAGTAGTGGCTGAAATTATCTTTTTATTAATGTATTACTTTCTCAGTTGCTTTAGCAACTGGAAAAGGTGCAAGGGATTTCTAAAAACGGCATGTTTGAGTGGTGCTTCCTCCTGTCATGGTATGTGCTTGTTTCTTGATTTAGGACCTTGCTTTACTCTTCTGAGACTGACTTGTTCAAGCACTCCCTAGTGAAATCTGGGAATATAAAAGCAGTTGTTGGGCTAAAGGACCAGAGGGTAGTGAGCAGCATCAGGACCCTGCAGGAGCAGCAAGTGGAGATGGTGTGGCTCTCAGGGACAGGAGGGTGAGTTTGGGGGTGCTGGTTCGGGGTGGTCTCAGTACGGCAGGTGGGATAAAAGTGAGGAAACATCTTGAAGGTAGAACAAATGGGTTCCTGTTCTTCCTGGAGTGGTGCTGAGCACAGAACAGGCACTTGTTATTTCAGCTGCATTTCTGTGTGCTGATCTCCCTTCAGGAGCAAGGACAGGCAGACCCTGATGCCCCCTGAAGAAACTGTTACAGCCTTTGCTGAAGTAGAAGGGATGAGAGAGGCCTTGGTGGGCACCACTGCAGCCAACAGCGTCGTGGTATGGTCAGTGTTTCCTTACCATTACACGGTTTAGGGGTGTGGGGACCGTAGCAGAAAGCCACAGGGTTGTGCAGGGGTGCTGGCTGGCTGCTGAGCCACCCGTGAAATGGTGGTTGTCAGAGGGCCTGCAGTGTGGCCCCGCAGTCTCATGGACAGGGAATGAACTGTGCTGCTGTAATTCCATTGCTTTTGCATCATTCTCATTACACCCTCCCTGTGGCCTCTTGGCTTGTTTGGTTGATGTGGAACCAAACCCATGTCCATCCTGCATAGTGGTGTAACTGTGATTAGAGGATGAAAATGTGTCAGAGTTTGTTTCCACCAACTGCAGGAATCTGAAAACGGGCCAGCTCCTGAGGAAGATGCACGTTGGTTATTCCTACCCAGCTTCCATCTGTCATCGAGCATATTCCGACTCTGTACGTACATGGAATTTGGTTCATGCTTGGGCTGCACTGACTGGGCTGGGGACGGAAAGGATTGAGGTTTCTTGGGGATTGAAGATAAATGCATAAATTCATTGGGTCACTGAGCTGTCACTCTGCTGTGTTGCATCAGCCCTTATCAGCCAGCAGCTGCTTTGGTTTTTATCTAATTTGATAAGGAAAGTAAACCGTTTCTGTTTTCTTCAGTAAAAATAATGTATCACTGTCCATGGGGCTGTGATTAGAGAGAGACTGCAGCTGTTAATTTTTGGAAAATTCTTTGCAGTTTTCCCCTCCTGCTGTTGTTTTTAGTGATGTATTTTCCCTCTCTCTATCAGGGCCTTCTGTTTGTTGTTTTAAGTCATCCACATGCCAAAGAGAGCGAGTCCTGTGGAAACCCAGCGTTCCGCGTGGTGGCCTTCAACCCCAGAACAGGCAGGAGCCGGGGGGTGATGTTCTCCTCCCTCCCACCCAGCCCTGCGGGGAGGCAAGTGCTGGGGGCTGTTCTGGCTCCTTCTGGGGGCTGTGGGAGGACCTGGAGAGTGGAGCAGCGCTGGCAGGGATCCCGTTGCCATCTCCCCAGCGATAAGGGGCTGCATCCGGCGCTGCCGCGTGTCCGGTGCACGGCTGGCAGGGCTGGGGGTGTGGGTGGGCCGCTTCCTGCTGTGCCCTGACCCTCGCCCCAGCACTGGGACTGGGGGCCTGTGTCCCTGGGCTCCTCAGGCAAGCCCGTGCTGCTGCCTGCAGCAGTGGCACTGTTGGCTGCTGGAGAGCCCCAGGCCAGGTTGGTTTGTGTGGAGCAGTGCTGCAGGCAGATGGCCTTTTCCTTCCTGTGCCCTGTGTTTTGAAGCGTCAGCAAGTTCAGCCTCGGCTTTAAGGCTCAGCCTTGCAGTGTTCCTTGCACAGGAAATGTGATGGATCTATGGGAGTAGCAGTGGATCAAGATCTTGCTTACTGAACAGTCATGGAATCACAAAATGGTTTGGTGGGAAGGGACCTTAAAGATCGTCCAGCTCCACCCCCTGCCATGGGCAGGGACACCTTCCACTAGACCAGGTTGCTCCAAGCCCCAACCTGGCCTTGAACACTTAAAGGGATGGGGCTTTCTTTACAGAGTTGTTTTTAAGAGTACCTTTTTTTAAGAGTCCACCTTTTTCAAGTATGTTCTGAGTCTCAAAGAATATTTTCTTGACCTCCTCCCTTCTCAGCTGCGCTGGAGGCACAGCCCAGACTGTAGCCTGACCAAAGCTGGGCATTAATCTGTACCTGAACCCCAAGCAAAGGGAACAAACCCTGCACTGCGTGGTGTTTTTGCAGACCTCCTGCCGTGTGCTGACCCCCGCCATGTCCCTGCAGGTACCTGGAGGGTGACGTGTGGGACACCGCGGCAGCGGCTGTGCTGACGTCGGGCGCCGTGGCCGTGTGGGACCTGCTGCGGGGCCGGTGCACGGCGGTGCTGCCCCCGGGCCCCGCGGGGCGCTGGGCACTGGCGCGCTGGGCCACGGCCGGGGCCGGGCTGCTGGCCGGGCAGTGTGACGGCACCGTCCGTCTGTACCGCTACCGGCAGCCCCAGCCGGGAGCCGCCTGACAGGGGACAGGACCCCTTCACCGGTACCTCTGATGCTGCTGGGGCTGCGTGTGCCACGTGTGTGCAATGCCATTAAACGTTGCCTTTGGATGACTGTGTGTCTGCCGCTGCCATACTGGGGCACTACTGGGGGGCAGCACAGCCACAGGCTGCTGGGGGGCTGTGGAGAAGGACCTGCAGTCCTAATGTCCTGGACCAGCAGTGTGTCCTGAGAACTAAGAAGGCCACTGGGATCCTGGAGCATTGGGAAGAGCCTTCCCAGCAGATTAGGGAAGTGATTCTGTCCCTCTGCTCAGCCCTGGGGAGGCACATCTGCAGGGCTGTGTCCTCAGGACAGGAGGGACATGGAGCTCCTGGAGCAGGTCCAGAGGAGGCTGCGGAGGGGCTGAAGGGACTGGAGCATCTCCCTTACGAGGAAAGGCCGAGGCAGCTGGGGCTGTTCAGCCTCGAGAAGAGACACTGAGAGGGGACCACCCCACTTTCTGTCATTGCCTGCAGGGAGGGGGCAGAGGACGGACCAGGCTCTGCTCGGGGGTGCCCAGAAATGGGACAAGAGGAACGGGCAGGAACTGATACCCAGGAAGTTCCACCTGGACATGAGGAAGAGCTTTGCTGGGCAGTGACGAGCACTGAACAGGCTGCCCCAGCGCGGGTGTGGAGTCTCCTCACTGGGGATATTCCAGAGCCCTCTGGACACGCTCTGTGCCACGTGCCCTGCTGGAGGAGGGAGGTGGGACGGGTGACCCACCGTGGTCCCTTCCAGCCAAACCCAGTCGGGCCCTTTTAAGCCCTAAAATTGTGTTTAATAAAAGCACCTGTCCAGGTATCACTCAGGGAGCAGCAAACACAAGCTCTGCTTTAGGATCACACCTGCTCATACAAATCAGATGCTATCATAGATGGAAGTAATTAGTGTTCCTCAGGATGGGGAGTCCACAGCACCCTGTTTCAGAATAAGGTTATAAGCCAAGGCAGCACAACCATGACACCACCTGAATTTATTACCCTTTTAATACTAAAATAAAACAAACAGCACTGGCTCCTGAGCTTGGACTTAGCAGGCTGTGTTTCTGCTGTGAAATCTCTGCTAAATGTAAAAACTTTTTCTCCTAAAGAGACAGAAAAGAAGATAAACACTCAATAGATATTTTAATCCTGTATCCATGCCTCTCAGTAGCACTTTTTCTTTTCCTGTGACAGAAAACTTGAGCTACATATGAGAGAAAAAGAAAAAACCCAACAACTTTCTGGCAGAATAAAACCACTTAAAGAGAAGACATTTCTAACATGACACAGAACGAATGGGCAGAAGTCTAAAAGAGAAGAAAAAAGCCTCTTTTCTCTCAGAATTCTCTGTCCAAACAGCATTTCAAACATTAAAAGCCTGCCCACATAGCAGAACAAAATGATCAGAAAAGTTTTAAAAGTGCTGCAGTACATCGCTGACTGAGTTTGAGGATGACTCACCTATTAGAAGAGAGTCCCCTGAATGGGATTCCATAATTGGTTTTGACAGGGGAGGTTTTGATCTGTGGGAAGAAGGAAGAAGCATCTCAGAGCAGCTAAGCCTGTTAAACAGTGTGCTTACATCTTTCTTTTTAACATATATATATATATATATATCCGTGTGTGTGTGTCTGTGATAAAAGCAGCCAAGAGAATATCTCTGCCCTCTACTGGAAATGAAAACCTTTGCAAGCTTGTGAAAGTTGCAGTTGACTTTTATACCCAATTACTCCTAAGTTTTGAGGTAATCTTTCAAGAAAAGTCCAGATACTCTGTATGTATCCTCAGTAAGCCTTAATGGATTCATCCAAACAGAACATTTCCACATAGCACCAGCTATCCTACCTCTCTACCTGAACAGGCAAGTCTGGAATTTACTGGTGTCTTCAACAGTACGAAGAGACTTAATGACCTCTAACCATCAGGAGACTTTTCCTGCCCCAGAACGAGGTCTGCTTGGCTCCCTACAGCTTCCACACACCACCTTCTCCAGTTTGGAACAGTGGCTGCACAGTCACATCTAGGAACCTGCCTGCATAACGAACCTTTATTCTACACAGAATCCCAGAATGGGTTGGGTTGGAAGGACCCTAAAGCCCATCCAGTGCCATCCCCTGCCATGGGCAGGGACACCTTCCACCAGCCCAGGGTGCTCCAAGCCCCGTCCAACTTGGCCTTGGACACTTCCAGGGATGGGGCAGCCACAGCTCTGGACAACCTGTCAGTGCCTCACACCCTCACCACCCTCACATCTCAGAGCATGAAATGCTTCTCAGCAGAGCTGAAACAATGACACTGACTCACATTCAGTCTCACACAGATAAACACAGGCCTCAGACTTACTTGATATTATGTATTTTTCTTGCAACGATCATTGGAAAATCCACTTCAAAATATTTTCTAGGGAGAAGATTTTCATCCTGGGAATTGGAGGAAGACACTAGAATCAGGGACACTCAAGTTTCACACACACAAGAAGATATAACCTCAAGTCCTGAACAGTTCTGGTTCAGCTTACACGGGCATTTCTAACAATGGTATAACAGTGTCCTACAGCTTAAAACAACCTAAAACCCAACAAAAACCAGTTCACAGTCATTAGAATGTTCTCTAGGCATTAAGGAAATGATCTAACATTTTATGTTATCACAGAATCCCAGAATAGTTGGGGTTGGAAGGGACCTCTGGAGATTATCCAGTCCAACCTCCCTGGGCACTGGATGATATTCAAGGTCCCTTCCCACTCAAGCCAGTTTGGGATTCTGTGATTTACATATATAAACTCACATTTATATAGTTCATTCAGAAACATGTACATAGAGCCTGTACAATCCTGTGCTTTGCTACACCATTTCTGTTCTGTTAGAAGATAGAATAGGGAAATCTAAAGGTTGAAAGAGAACAGCAAAAGGCAGCATTCCTGCTGTTCCTGGAAGCCCACTAGAGGTCAGCTTGGTGTCACACACTTCTGGGGAAGAGCCAGGGCAAACCACAGCCCCTCCTGAACTCTGAGGTTTAAAGGCACCTGGACTGACTCTGAACAAGCAGAGAGCTGAGGCAGAGCAGCCAGGACAGTGGGATCCGGAGGGGCATGGGAAGAGTGTGGCCAGCAGGTGAGGGAGTGATCCTGCCCCTCTACTCGGCCCAGTGAGGCACATCTGGAGTGCCATGCCCACATCTGGGCTCCAAGAAGGACAAGGAGCTCCTGGAGAGGGTCCACCCACAAAGGTGTGAGGGGTCTGGAGCATTTCTCTGATGAGGAGAGACTGCAGGAGCTGGGCCTGGTTAGTGTGGAGAAGAGAAGGCTGAGAGGGGATCCCATCAATCCATACAAATATC
>JAYRBT010000033.1:15725780-15735217 GCA_036023395.1 Myiotriccus ornatus | reverse complement strand
CGCCCCGCCGGGCCGCCCCGCGCTGCCCGCGCTCCTGCGGGTGCCGCGCGCGGCCGCGCCGCCGTGCCGCCGCTTCTCCGACCTGCCGCCCCTGACCTTGGCCGACATCAAGGAACGGGTGCTCTACGTGCTCAAGCTCTACGACAAGATCGACCCCGAGAAGGCGAGCGGGGCCGGGGGGCGGCGGGAGGGCCGGTGTGACCGGAGGGCCGGGGCCGCGGGGCCGGTGTGAGGGGCTCTGCCGCCGGGTCCCGCTGACCGCCGTGTTCTCCCCCAGCTCACAGCCGAGTCCCACTTCATGAAGGACCTGGGCCTGGACAGTCTGGACCAAGTGGAGATCATCATGGCCATGGAGGACGAATTCGGTAACGGGGGCCGGGGCCGCCCGGTTCTTCCCTGCCGGAGGGGCCGGGCCTGTCCGATGTGGGGCAGGGAAACCCACCCAGGCCCATCGCTGGGAGAGGAGCGAACCGCACAGATCCACCGCTGAGCTGTGCCGGGGCCGCGGCACCTGCAGGAGTCGGGAGCTGGCCCTGTCCTTCTGTTCCTGAGCTTGGGCCCCTTGGAAGCAGGAATTGTTCTTTTCCACCCCGCACTGGCACCCCCGGGGGTTAATGGGGGGCAGCAGTGTGTAGGTGCTACACTGAGCGTGGAGGCTTCACCTGGGCTGAGCTTGGCTTCAGAGATCCCAGATAGTCCAGGTTTTCTCTCACCAGAATTTTTTTCATCTTCAACCCTTAATGCTACTGAAGAAGAAAAAGGTGTTTTGTCCCTATTGATTTGTATTCCAAGTTTCCTTTTACTTCCTTTTGGACTTCTTCATGCTTTCATTTAAAGCTCATGAATTCTGGAGTAGGTGCGTAAATGTCACCTTGGGCCATAGATGTCCCTGGTGTTTGGTTGCTCTCTAAGCCCGAGGTGAATGTTCCACTCCCAGAGGCTTTACTGGCAGTCTGTAATCCCTGTGCTGGCTGGAGTGTATGTGGCCAGGAGCATCAGAAAGAAGAACTTGTATTTTTGGGGTGTTTCTGAGCCCTCAGCAGCAGCCTCAGCCTAACGGGCTTTGGGTGCTGCCTGGGGGTCCAGGAGTATCCCCCATGTCACACACCAGTGGCTGTGGGAGCTCTGGGAAAGCCTTGGTAGCTTTAGTGAGGCATGAGAAGCACGGGCTTCTGCTTTGCCTGCCTTGTCCTGTGTCCAGAGGTGGTGTCAGTTCAGGTAGTGTAGTGATGCAGTATCAAACCCTGCCCACGTGTCCCCTCCCTGCCTGTCCCCTGCCCAGCCCCTGGGCCAGCAGCCATCCCTTCCCTTGGCCTCGCCCCCTTTTCCATTGTTTTGGCTAAGTGTGTGCCCTTTCTTGCAGGATTTGAAATTCCTGATGGAGATGCAGAGAAGTTGATGTGCCCGCAGGAGATTGTAGATTACATTGCAGATAAGAAGGATGTTTATGAATGAAGCAGTTCCTCGGAGCTGAGTGAGTGCAGACGTACTTTGTGCATGCCTGGGTGCACAAAGGGGCAGAGCAGGGTGACGTGGGACTCCGTGGAGGCAGCTTGAGGTGGCAGTGGGGAGCATGGCACCATGTGAGGGAGCTGGCAGCAGCTGTGGGTGCCAGCGGGGAGGGCAAGGGGGTTGTATTTTCCTGAGGGCCAGGGGGTGTTTCCTGAGCTGGAGGGAATGTGTGGGGCTCAGAGACGTCTCCTCTTGTCCCACCTGACGTGTCAAGTGCTTGGCTCACCCCAGGGTTGTAGAGGATGCTGAATAGGCTTCGGCCATGGCAGCCCATCTCCCTGTGCCCCTCGGCCCTGCAGAGGGTGTGTGGTGGCACCTCAGCCCTCCCCCGCCACTGCCAGCACCGTCTCTTCCCCCACAGCCACGGCCGGGAAGGAAATGGGCAGGAAAGGGTTATAGGAGCGAAGGCCTGAGTGCTGCAGGGGAAATGAGGTGGCCTCGGGCCAGCCTGCAGTGCTGATCCACATTGCTGCCTGTTCCTGTGTGGCTCTGGGCCTTCCCCCACACTCCCCGGGGCAGGCAGCCTGTGTCCCTTTGCTGCTTTGGGCCGGGCTTTGAGCCGTGGCCTTTGGAGAGAGCTGGGGGCTCCTTCTGTGCCTGTGTTCGGTGCTCGGCATGTCCTATCCCTGCCTGACCCACTCCTGTGGCTTCAGATGGTTCATGAAACGTTAAACAGGGATTTTGTTTTCCCAGGAGCTGTCCCACACCAGGCCTGGGCTGGTGCCGGCGCAGATGGATGGGAGCGCACACGCTGTCCCGCTGTGGCTTTCATCTGGAAGCTGCACGTGGATGTTGTATTTAAAGCTGTCTGAATGTGTTGTCCTTTAAAAAAAAGAAAAAAACAGAAATAAACAGTTAAGACCATTGTGTTGGTGGCTGTTCTGTTTCACACAGTGGGTGGGTTCCTGTGTCAGTGTTTGGGTGTAAAGGACACATTGGGGATCAGGGACTGACAGCTCTGGAATTGTCCTTCCCTGCCCCAGGATTTGGCTCTGTCCTGCATGCCCATAACTGTTTATTTCCTCAGTGCTGGTAAAAACAAGTTCTGTGTGATAGGCTTCTATTTTCCAAATGGAAAATAAAGGGAGGAATGACTTTTCTGCTGCTGAACAGCAAATTCACATTGGTGTTCCTGTATGCCTGGCTCATCCCAGTGTGGGAGCCTTGCTTTAATCCTCCTGAGGCAGGAATGGGTTATTTCTGGACACCACATGGTGTTTCCCCTGACTGAAGAAACCCTTTCACGTCACAGCAGCATTGCCAGGTCAGGAGCCAAGGAAGTGTCACTGGGTAACAACCTCTGGCACTGGGGAGGTGAGAATGGAAGATGGAGCAGAGGCTGTGGCTGCACGCAGTGCCTGTGTGTGGTGGGGTGTTCCTGGGATGTTCTTGGGGTGTTCTCAGTAGCTGCACTTCACTATGAGATCCTTGGCAAACAAGTGACCCTCTGCTTTCAGGACCCAGATGTCAATCCTGCTGTGAGCAAGGCCTGGGCCCTGGGAAACTCATTCACAGCTCCGCACCCCGGCTGTACTCTGGCACGTTTTCCGAGCGGCTGCATGGTGGAACTGGGGGGCAGGCAGTGTTTTTGGTCACTGTGTCTGTGGTGGTTTACCTGTGGCATTAACGTGAGGTGCCTGCTCAGAGGCTGTGCTGGTGCCGGGGTGGTCACCGGGTTCTCTCCGTGTGACCCTGAGGGATGTGAGGAACCCGCAGTCAGAGCAGCCGGCGGTGCCCTTGGGGAGCCTTTGCCCTGGGCATGTCCCCAGGTTCCTGGGGACAGAGCAGGGGCAGAACCGGGCCGTCCCGAATGCCCGTCCCGGGGATGAGCCCGTGGGAGGCGGGCAGGAGCCCCTCGGGCCCCGGCCCAGCGTGGGCCCGCGGCGGGCGGGGGGGGCCGATCCCGCAGCTGCAGCTCCGCACCTGGGGCGGCCCCGCGGGGCCGGGCCGAGCCCCCCGGGGCGGGTCACGGTGCCGAGCCCCGGCCCGCCCGTCCGCCCCGGGGCGGAGGGAGCGCCGGTGCCGTGGGGCGGGCCCGGGCCGGGGGCTGCGGTTCCCGGCGCCTCCGCCCCGCCGCAGCGGGCGGGGGTTTCCTGCCGCCGCCTGGCAGAGCCGCCCGCGCCGCGCCATGGAGCGGCCCCGGCTCCCGCGGCTCCCGCTGCCCCCGCTGCCCCCGCTGCCCCGGCTCCTGGCCGCCGCAGGTGAGCGACGGGGTGGGCACGGCCGCGAGGGGCCCCGGTCCCGCTGGTTCCCGGGCGGGGGATGCTGCGCTCGGGGGGCGGCGGGGCCGGTGAGTGCCGGGGGTCTGCGGTGGGGCCCGGTCCCCGCTGGTGGGGGGGCGGTGGCTGCTGCTCGGTGCCACCGGGACCCGCTCGGGGTGGGCCCAGCCGCGGGGTCTCGGGGCGGGCAGCCCGGGGGCGGCCGGTGAGAGCCGCGGTCGCTGCCGCGCCGTGGCCGTTCCGTGCCGGGCTGTGCCGCCAGCCCGGGCGGCTCCGTGGCCTCGAAGGCGGCGGGTGCTGCGCCCGCGGGAGCCCCGGTGAGGGGCTGGCGGAGAGCGGGGCCCGAAGGGCTCGAGGTGACCTCGTTCCTGCCCTGGCCCCACCCGGGCGGTGACCACCCGCCGTGCTCCTGATGCAGCGCCCATTCTCTCTGGAGAGGGGCCTCCGCGGGCCCCGGAGCCCTGCCCGGAGCCCTCCCCCGTTTGCTGGCGTCGTGCCCTCCCGCGGACCCGCTGGTGCCGGCGTTGGCACATGGCGGCTCTGCGGGAGGGTGGTCGGGTTTGGTCAAACTGGGGGCTCCCAGCACAGCCGGAGCGTGGCGGCGGGGCAGGACTTGGCACCGTTCTTTGGGACCGGGGCAGGTGTTTCCCAGCTGGGTTTGGGCTGTTCCGGAGCGTCTCCTTCGGCAGAGCCGCCCACTGTTAACGGAGGGAAGAAAGCGAGCCCCTCGCCGGCGGCTCCGGGAGTGCCTTGCCCGGTAGCCGGTGCTGGTGCAGGATGCCCGGTGCTCGGACCGATGCGCGCTGCTCCCTCCCCTCTCAGTGCTCGTGGAATGCTGCGCGCGGCTCTGCCCCGCTCTGGGCAGTGGGACGGGCTCCACACTGGGCACTGCCGACCCCTGCGCCCACCTGGGGACCGCGGCGGGGGAGCGCTGCCGGACAGGTACCCCCCCGGGCTGGGAACGTCCCACTCGCGGCCCTTCGGGGCACTGCGTGCCAGCCACGTGTGTGGGTGGCGCGATGGGGCCGAAGGTGCCTACCCTGGCAGCTGTGGGGTGCTGACCCGTGGGTCAGCCCTGCTCAGTGCCCCCCAACTCTGCCCCTGCCTGCAGATCACCCAGAGCGAGGAGCTGGTGTGGGGCAGACGCCAACACCGGAGGCCATGAGGCAGCTGTGGACAGAGGCTGAGCTGCTGCCCTTCCCTGGGACTATTGCCAGGACAGCCGAGCCCTCCGGCCCCCAGGGGAGCCCTAGAGGCCCCCGGATGGGCGAGGAGGGAACAGGACCAGCGGTGTGGGGTGGAACAGCCACTGAGCACCCGGGGCCCCCCGTGTCTGCAGGCACCAGCGAGCAGGCAGCTGCAGGAAGCGAGCTGCTGGTGACCAGTGCAGGAGCCCCAGTCCCTGCGCAGCCAGACACAGATCCTGCCACCACGGACCCCCTCGGGACTGACCCTGTAGGACATGTGACAGTGGAAGGTGTAACGACCATGCAAGGGACCCCTTTGCATTCCCTGCCCTCCACGGCAGTGCCAGGTTCTGCTGGGGGACAGAGGGGATCCCCCAACATCCTGCTGGGATGGAGGTCCGTGGGGACAGTCCTTGTGCAGAGCCAGAGGGGCTCACACAGCTCCTCGTTCCCTGAGCTGAGGGCTGGGGAGGGCCCAGGTGCCACTGTCCCGCTGGGTAACAGGAGCCCAGGGACCCACCCAGCCACCACTCTGGCTGCTGACAGCCCGGTGCTGGGGACAACAGGGATGTCACCCTTTGTGGAGGGGTTGCAGAGGCTGCTGACCCCCACAGGGGCAATGGGGGGGTCACACCAGGGGCTGCCGGGGCCAGGGCTGGCAGGAGGACAGGGCTCTGCCTCTCACCCCTTTGCGCTGTCCCTGGGGCCTGCTGGCCGTGAGGGGCCTGTGGCCAGCACAGCCTGGCCAGCCCTGGGCACAGGCCCAGCCTCGCTGCCTGCCACAGGCAGGAGGTTGGGTCTGCCTGTCCCCACCACCACAGCTGGCACCCCAGGGGTGACATCCTCCGGCCCAGGGGGAGCCCTGGACCCGACCACAGGACTCTTGGGGCCACTGGACAGAGGGGGTTCCCCTGAGCATGGGCACATCCCCCTGAACCCATCAGCTGTGCCGAGGCAGCCCCCACCCCCTCTGACCCCCAGCAGCAGTGCTGTGGTGCAGAGCAGGGTGACTCATGCCAGTCCTGGGTCCCCCCCTGTCCCCCTGTCGCCACAGCCTGCCCCAGCCAGTGGGGCAGTGACCCTGCTGCCAACCCCGCTGTCTTCCCCAGGGACCGGCTGGGGGGTCCTGGGGCTTGGCCCTGCTGTGGGCACCCCCCCAGGAGACCCCTCCCCAGGGCTTCCCCACACTGACTTGAGGGTGGGTCCTGCTGAGAGCCCCCAAATCCTGGAGGGGACCCAGCTGGGGGTGGGCAGCCTGGCCCCTCCCTCAGCCCCTGGGCCGTCCCAGCAGCCACCTTCATCCCAGCCTGCATCTTCCCTGGGACCGACCACCACTGTGGCTGCCACCCTCACAGCCACCACCGCCAGCCCAGAACTGCTCAGGGCTGTGGGGACGGTCACGCCGGAGCCTGGTGCTGCTGTACTGCAGCGGGATGTGGCAGGGCTGACGTGGGGGCCCCCGACTCACGTGCCCACTGGGACGCCCAGGGCCCCCCAGCAGCCCAAGGATCCTGATGGGACCCTGGGCCATCGTGGGGGCCCCAGGTCCCCTCCAGCTGTGAAGGACACAGACCCGGCCCAGCCATCGAGCAGCCCCGTAGGGCGGCCGGACACTGATGCCCCCCGACTGATGCCCGCAGGGGCAGGCAGGGCCCCGCAGGTGTTCATCGTGGAAGATCAGCCCCCGCTCCTGAAAGGTGGGTCTGGTGGTTTGGGACCCTCTCCTGGAACATGATGGGAGGGGGAGAGGCTCTGGGAGCCACCAGCATGGGGGGGTCAGTGGTGGTGGCCCCTGGGGTGGGGCCATGTCATGGTGGTCCCCATCTCCTCCTGCAGCATCCCTCCTGCGGATCCCCTGCGAGCTGGTGCTGGATATGGGGTTTGTCCCGGCCCTGCAGGACCCCGGGTCCCGTGAGCGCCAGGAGCTGCTGCACAGCTTCAACCAGACGGTGAGTGCAGGGGGGCTGGGGGGCTGTGGGTTGGGGGCTATTGCACTCAGCTTCCCCCCCTGTGCAGGTCACCCCCCTCTTCACATCGGTGCCAGGGTTCCTGCGGCTGGAGGTGACGGGAATCAGGTGGGTGCTGGTGCAGCCCCGCAGCGTGTGGTGCTCCCTGGCACAGGGGTGCGGGGCCTGTCCCATGCTGCGGGGTCACGGCAGTGCCGGCTGAGGTGCTGGGCACAGGGTCTGCCCCCGCGAGCTCAGAGCGGGTGTCCCCGCAGGGAGGGCAGCGTGGTGCTGCAGTACGACGCGCTGTTCGCGGTGGAGCAGGTGCCGGTGCTGGGGCTGGACACGCTCCTCGAGGCCACGCTGGGCTCTGGCGGCACCCGGCCAGGGCTGGTGGTGGAAACAGCCCCCATCCTGCGCCACAAGGCTCTGGGTGAGTGTGGGGCAGGCGTGGGACTGCGCCATCGCCGACCCTCCCTGGGCCTGGAGCCTGGTGCCTGCAGGGGTTGTGGCAGGGGGGGCACACGCCTGGCCCTGGCTCCCTGCTCTGTGGGGAGGGGTGGCACAGCCAGACCCCGTCCCTGCAGTGCGGACGCTGGACCCCTGCACTGTGCTCTTCACCTGCCCGGCTGGCTTTGCCTGCGCGTCGGGGGTGGACGGGAACACGACCTGCACCTCCCTGTGCCACCGCGACTACTGCAAGAACCACGGCATCTGCACCCACCCGCGGGACCACCAACCCCTCTGCCAGTGAGTGCCCAGGGGACAGCCCGGGGGGGTGGGTGCCGTCCCCCCGGTGCTGATGGACCCTCTCGGCGCAGGTGCCCCGTGGGCAGCGATTTTTGGTTCATGGGGCTGCGCTGTGACTACCGGGTGACCCAGCAGAGCCTGCTGGGTGTGGCGGCCGGCGTCCTGCTCAGCATCGTCCTCCTGGGCGCCGTCCTCGCCGCCGTCGCCGTCCGCCGCTTCAAGACCCTGCTGCTGGAGGCCAGGGCTGACCAGACCCGCAGCAGGTGGGAGTGTGGGGACCAGGACGGGGGCCGTGGGGTCCTGGAGGGAGGGAACTTCTGCCCCTCCTGGGGTGCTGGGTGTGAGGGGCAGCAGGGAGAGCCGTGGTGGGGCAGCTGGGCTGGGCTGGGCTGGGGCTGAGCTCTGCCAAGGAAAACACTGTGGGGCAGCTGATAGTGGCGGTGGGAGGTGCTGGGCCAGCGGAGCACACGTGGGGCCCAGGAGCGGCTGGTGCCTGGCTGGGTGGGGGCCGGGGTGCGTGCTCAGTGCTGGGGGATGATCACAGTCACGGGAAGCGGCATCCAGGCCGGAAAGGAGTGCCAGGGGCCGCGGGGCTGGATGGGGCCCCGGTGGCACTGAGGGGCTGTGGGCTGTGCTGCTGTGGAGAGACGCTTGAGATGTGCGGCTGAGCCCCCAGCTCCACAGTCCCCGGGACACCCAGTGCTGCCCGTGGCACAGGGTCACCCGCCCAGCCTGTGCTGCTGCCTGGGCTGGGGAGCGGGACTGCAGCACAGCCCTGCCGAAGCAGCTCGTCTGGGAGCCCGGGGAGGGCCTGGTGCCCCTTCTCTAAAGTGCCGCAGGGGGATCGTCCCCAGGAAACCACTGGAACAGCCCCAACCTCTGCTGGGCCAGAGGTTGTTTGGTGTCACGGGCTGTGTCCCCAGGCTGGGTGTGCGGCTGCGTCCTTTCCCCGGACCCTGGAAATTTGGGTGCAAACCTGCGATCCGTGTAGCCATGCAGTCACTGGGGTGGTGTGCACGTGCTCACGGTGTGTGCGCATGTCCGC
Organism: Myiotriccus ornatus; assembly: GCA_036023395.1. NCBI lineage: Eukaryota > Metazoa > Chordata > Aves > Passeriformes > Tyrannidae > Myiotriccus > Myiotriccus ornatus. The sequence continues at coordinate 15,726,558 of JAYRBT010000033.1, read as the reverse complement.
ACTCTGTGTGTGTGTGCACACGTGTGTTAGTGCATGTGTGGACACGTGTGTACATATGTTTGCACATGCCTGCCCTGTGTGCGTACACACATTAGTGCATGTGTGTACACAGGTGTGCATGTGCCTGTCCTGTGTGCATGCACGTGTTGCTACATGTGTGTATGTATGTGTGCATGTGCCTGCCCCGTGTGTGTGTACACATTAGTACATGTGTGTACACACGTGTGCACGGCCCTGCCCTGTGTGTGTGCGCACATACGTGTGCACGGCCCTGCCCTGTGTGTGTACACACGTGTGCACGGCCCTGTCCTGTGTGTGTGCACGCACGTGTGCACGGCCCTGCCCTCTGTGTGTGCACACGTGTGCACGGCCCTGCCCTGTGTGTGTGTGCACATACATGTGCACAGCTCTGCCCTGTGTGTGTACACACGTGTGCACGGCCCTGCCCTGTGTGTGTGTGTACACACGTGTGCACGGCCCTGCCCTGTCCCACAGCTACCGGCGGTTCTGCCGCCTGGACGATGTCTCGGCCCAGTACTGGTCTCGCTCGGGGCTGCCCTCGGCCAGCTCACTGGACAACCCCGCCTTCAGCAACTCGGAGGAGCTGCTGCACCTCCAGATCCTGGACAACGGCTTCTGCAGCTGCCAGGACGACTCCGGTGTCCCCGACGGTGCCAAGCAGGCCCGCCCGCCTTACCGGCCCGGGTAGGGGTGGTTTGCCAAGCCCGTGTAGGGGCCTGGCCTTTGGCCGGGGTGGGAGGGTTTGGGGCACACGGCA
>JAYRBT010000033.1:15710780-15720780 GCA_036023395.1 Myiotriccus ornatus | reverse complement strand
TGTTAGTGACTGATCCAGGAGACCACGTTGATTTGGAATCACTGTTTCTGGCTACTAAAAAAAACACAAAAGACAACCACAATCACTGCAACTGTCACCCCGCTGCAAAGAAAAGCTGCTAAATTAGAGTAAAATCAAAATAACTGCTTTGAAATCAGTGAAGTTACCACTCTGGTGAGACCTTGGCATTGCTTTTATTAACATCTGGGATCCCCCTGAAGCAAGTGAAGGGGAAGGAACCAGGTCAGAGCAATACAAGCAGACGTCACCTGAAGTGCTTTGTGCTGTACTGCTGAGGGAAACATTGTAGTTGGAGGCACGAATGGATGACCAGGCACTAGTTGAAGGCAGCGTGGTGTTCAAAGATGAGGATGACCCTGTAACAAAGGCAGAGTCAGTCACAGCACAGCGTGTCACAAATGCAGTAGGACTGAAAGGCTTGGCTTGTGGTCCAGCCTGAACACACTGCACATTCAGGAGAGGGTCCTGCACTCCTCAGGCCCCATCCTCCATCCACAGGCACACGGTGGCAGCAGGAGCACCCCATGCTCACAGAGTGCACAGGCTCTACATTCCTGCCTGGCCGGGCTGCCAAGGTTTCACTGCTGCTTCCAAACACTCTGGGTGTGCACAGCTGACATCAGGATGCAGAGCACGGCCCCTCTGCCCACATTCCTGGGATAGCTGCTGCACTGCATCAGCAAGCAAGCTGAGCCAAGGATGAGCTCGGCAGCTGTGACAGGCACAACACAAGAGATAAACCAGGAGGGAAGCAGGCAGCAAACACATCCCAAATCCCCAACACAAGGGACAGACCAGGAGAGGAGCAAGCAGGAAACATCTCCACAAGAGCAGTCGCTGTGACTGAGGGAAGGTTACACAAATTAATCAAGCTGAGCGTACCACTGTTCCTGTCCCTGAGGTGGTCAACTTCCCGCACAGTATTAATTGAGAGACTGTTTATGACACTGCCAGGAGTGACGTAAGGGTCAGTTTCGGGGTCGATGTTTGGATAACCTTTCCATGGCTCACCAGGGCGAAACTCTAGGAATACAGATGCACAAAAGAAGCTTATTTTGATTATTTTTTAAAACAGGAAACGGCTGTCTAAACAATACATCTCTTAATGACCAAAAATCCCAAACCTTTAACTTAATTTAGTCTTCACTTTATTCACTTAATTTCTCGTTTCTCTGCTCCCATCACCCCAGGCAGATACACTTCTCTCCGTACAATAGAACTCCATCTGCTAAGAACACCCCTCAGGCTCCTCTGCAGGCTGGCTCCTGTCCCCTCCACATGGCACACCCAAGGAACTGAGGACAAACCCAGGGGAACCATCAGGGGGAGGGCAGGAGAGGGCAGGGGAGCTGTACCTGGGGGCCAGTTAACACTGCTAGAGCCATTAGGCGATTTGGCACGGGGCCAGCCATCCCCAATGGATCCGGGGGGACTGGCTGGCGAATTACTGCTGTTCATAAAGTCATAAGGAACAAATGGAGAATCTTCCAGCCTAAAACCACTTGAAATAGCACCTAAATAAAAAAAAAAAAACAAACACAAATAGTGGTCAAATATTTTTCAAAGACAGTTTTTATATCTCTATATAAATATATATAAAATCACGCCCTTCTAAATCATTAATGAAATATATGGCAGCTCACTGTCTTGTTATATAGGAAGTTATATAGGAAATCTAAAATTAAATGTGCCTGAATAACTCAGGAGAAAGCTGTAAGAATAATGTTCCATGGAATCCTTTCATTGAAAGTACATGTGTTCGATGTAACATCTACGGAACTGAAGTAAAGTATTAACTCCAGAGGGTGAGAGCATTCTGTGGGACCCCAACTGGCCAGAGGGGGTAGTGAATGGATTCTGTGGTGGGAGGGCTCTAGGAAGAAACTGCTACAGCATGTGAAGGATCTTCAGTTACTGCAAAGGTCTGTTTATTCTACTCCTATTCATGGGAGGGAAAAAAATATAATTTAAAAATCCCTGGAGACAGAGCAAGGAATGGTTTAAAAGTTATCAGACAGCAAAGCCAGTTCTGCTACAGTTCTGAGGGGGCCAGGGATTCCATGCAATATGGAAACTCCTAGTACTAGTCAGAAAACATCACCTACAGCTAAAGGAACACCACCCCTGCCTGTGGTAACAGCTGGATGGGGTTCAGCTCCAGGGTATGGTCACTACATGCTACAGCAGCAAAGTCATCTCAGAGCAGCAAAGCAGCTGACACATCTAAAAATACTCCAACAATCTGAGACTGAACAGTAACAGGAGACTGGGGACACTTACAACTATCTTTAGACACAGAATCTTTGGGCTATAGACTCAAATTTTAACTGGATGAGATTTCAAGCAACTGAAACAGTTGAAATGTCATATGAATCCTGATTACTGGAATGAAACATAAAGCAACCAAGTCCATCCCCTCTAAAACTAAGGACAGCAATGGTACCAGTCTAGCCATTCTAAGCTCTCCCCAATTTTAGAAGGCAAACATATGACATTCATAACCAAAAACCTGTCAGTAAAAATGTCAGCCATGCCCAGAATGTGGTAAATCCCCAAAAATCGCCTTAGGGCAGCAGGGTGGTGTGAGAGAAAACTTGAAAACCTAAAGCTTTTGGCTTAAAAATATATGAAGCATTCCACTCGAGATTAAGGTAAAACTAGTAGCAACAGTCACACTTACAGAAAAGTCTGGTTAAAAAAGGAATTCTGTACAATGTTTCTACTAATCTCATCACAAGATCACTCTGTAAGCACAGTCAGCAAATCTGTGGCTGCTGTGAAAGGCAAGCAGCAGGTTGGCACAGACAACACAGTACAAACCGTGACAGCTACAGCAACACAGGAGTTACAACCGCAGCCCAAACACAGCAAACCTGCACCTTACACCCAGAACACGACAGTGTGACGTGCCACGTCAAGTGCTGCTCGAGGACACGCTGAACGTACCATGTTTGCTGGAGTTTTGATCTAAGGATGTGTTCACAGAAATGCTGTCGACTGTAGTCCATTTCCTCAGCCGAGATTGTGGCTCTTTAATACTGCTCATATCCAGGTTTACATTCAAGTTTGAGTTCATTCCTGAAAGCATACAGAGCTTATGAAATACAGACTGAACTGCTCCTGCTCATCACCGCTGCTGTCCCAATAAGCACTGAAGAGCACACTACTATGGTTATGTCATGCTTCCAAGTCCCTGGTTTTGAGGAACATTCTAGCATTTAATTCTGTGAACTCACTGCAGACAGAAGCTAAGCTGAGCAATGCAAACCACTCCTAAGTTCTCAGCTCATGTCCTCATGTAAAAATGTCAGCGGAAAAAGCCATTAGGAAGTTAGAGAAACTAAAATGTAAATACCTAAAATATGGGGCAAACAGAACTTGTCTTGGCCTGCTCTAAGCTGTGGTCTGTACTTCCAAATGTTTCTCTCCCAGAGAACCAAGACAATGCCAACCCAAATCAACCCAAATACCTGGGAGAACCAGCTGGGGGCTTTGACAACGTGCCCACACTTTTTTGACTTTGCCTGCTCTCTTTCCGGGTCTGTAAGAATCCTGAACTCACAACCATACCTGGCTACTCTTCCAGCCCTTCAGATCTAATGACTTCATTTCTGAAAATAAACCACTACAATGGTTTCACCTGGGTCCACTTGCTCCTGAGTGGACATTCATGGCCATAGAGAAGCTGGTTTGTTTGTCTGGGGTTTGGGTTGTTTATCTCAAAGGCATGATCAGGAGTTGAAGCCAGAAAAGCCTCCCCTGGAAAAGCCTTACACAAAGTGCTTGGAACAGGAGGGAGTTTTAAAAAATGTAACAACTACCAACAGCTCAAGCAGAAAAAAAGCAAAGTCCAATCGATTCTATTTCTGACACCTCCCTCTGGCATTTTGCTGTTGTCAGAGCAGTGACTGCACCACAGAAACCTTCCTTCTACCTCTGGAGCAGCTGCAGAGGCCAGACCTCTAAGAGAAGGGTTCGAAGGATCCCAAGCTGGCAGAGGTGCATAGCTCTGACCAGGCCAATGCCAGCCCCTGGCAGGCACAGGTCTGCCACTGCCCTGTATGGGAGACCTATGGGCTCAGGGATGGACACCAGTCCCTGGACATGAGCCATAGTTTAAATTCTCTTCCCAGAAGTAATTATTTATATCCTATTGTGGAAGACTTCATATTGTTCAGCTATACTCACTATTTGGCAGAAAAAGGTTGTTTTTATTATTAGAAATACTTAATTTTATAATGAATGGAGATGTGACTGCAGGACTGGTCAGGGAGAGAAGGACATCCCAGCCCCCAGTCTCTTGCTTTGGGTGAGCATCTAGTGAATCCTGACAAATTCCTTCCCTGGAATGGAAACACAACCTCCCTGCCTTCCTTGCTGGGTCTCCTGACAGATACAAGAACCTGGAGAAAACAACATACCTACAGGATTGTCCAGGAGACAACTGGGCAAACTGGGCTCCCTCTCACACGGCTGCACTACTACACTGCACACTGGGAGGGTGACACCAACACGCCTCTGGACTCAATTCTTCACTAAGGTGGGAAGAAATTCCAGCAACCTGCTACTCTTGCCCTTAAGCTTTTATGAGGACTGAGTGTGGCCCCATGTGCTTGTATCACTATACAGTGCTACTCCAGAGGGATCCCAAAGAACTCCTACGTGTACTTGCAGCAGATTCCTGGGGGATCTCAAAGCAACCTTTCATATACTGCAGGTTCCTGAGACGTGGCCATGATTCAGGAGAGAAAGCAGCTATGTAACTATATTCCAGCTCAAGAATGAAACAGAAAGGAACCCGAGGTAGGCAGGATACAATTCCCCAGTATGGAGTTTGGAGAGAATTCCTTTCCTTAGAACTAACACAGTGTCTGCAATAGCTAGAAAACTTCATTTCTATGCCTTGCCCTTGGAGTGAAAGCATACTTAGGCATTGAGGCCAATCATCACCAGCAACCATGAAGCAGCAGCCTGGAGTTAGGACTGGCCACAAGCCACCTCAGCGTGGCACATGCAGGGCCAGCACTGCCCTGCAGGCTCCACAACTCCACCTGCAAGCACAGGGATGTCAGCTGCAGTCCCTAGGAAACAAACTTCTCTGCAAAAGGCAATGGGGATGCAAAGGAAACCAGCCCAACAGAAATAACCCAACTAGAATAAGCGAGAAGAAAAGCAAAACTGAAGGGGAGGGAAAAAATGGGGGTAGGAAACTGAGGTAAATGGTAAACACTTGTGGTAAGTGTAATACAGCATCAAAAAGGGACCTAAAGAAAGGAGAAAATATACAAGCCTGAAATTTCTGAAGTAGAAATTGGACAGAAGCCTGGAAATACAGGGAGAAAGAAACAGGAGATGTTTGTATTTATAAATGTTCAGACATTTTGCCTGAAATGAGACAACCATTCTTTAAAAATGCAGATCCAAATGTTTTTTTCATAGGCAAAACCACTAACAGGCAAACTGACAGTTTATTCTACCTGGGCAATTCTAGTCACTGGAAATCATGGTGGAAATCCGAAGAGATGTGGCTACATCAATGTTATCTTTGAATGGATTCTATTTCTAAAAGTTTTTTAGCTCCAGGAACCAGGACTTTGTACCACTTTGATCCCAAGGGATCCATGGGATAAAAGAAGCACTAAAAGAGCCAGCCATTCCCTAGGACTGTAAAGCATTCAGCATTGTGACACAGATAGTCACTGGGAATGAGCGCACTTGGGGAAAAGCTCCTTGGTGAACAAGGGTAACTGGGTAAGCCCCACAAAGAATTAGTACCTCCACTAAAGTGGAAGTGCTGACTGGATTACAGTCACTGTTTTAGGAGGCAGGCAAGGGGAAATCTAGGGTCTGTGTCACACAAGCACTGACTGACTGCAGGAGACCCACCTATAGGGAAGCTGCTGAATGCATTGATTGGTGACGGCCCTTTCTGCAGCTCAGGAGTAGCGTGGGGCATGACATTCTCAAGGAAGGATTTCATGGAGGGCTGATGGAGTGACTGCTGTTGAGAGGCTGGAGTTTGCTGCTTCATTAACAGGTTTGGATCAAGCTGACGGGACTGTTGCATCATCTGTTGCTGCATACTAAGAGATCGACCCTTAAAAAAACAGAGCAGTTACAATATCAATGGGCAAAAGCTTTTCCACATTTAAAGAAAGAGAATGAAATGCATCTCTGTGCTCTGTGCATCCCGCACAGCCCAACCCCAGCACTAAGTCCCTCCTTTAGAGCCTGTCGAACCCAATTCACTCCTTCACACTTCAATACGATTCACAGCAAGAAATGTAGCTCAGGATGAAAAACAGTTGTGAAGAGAGTTGGAGAAGTTAAAATAAAGGTGTTTGTTTACCTGCTGCTCCTGCTGCTGCCGACCCCCCGAAGGCATGCTCCTTTGAGTCTGCGCCTTTTGCTGCTGAGCCAACAGCCGCTGCGAGACATGTGGTGCGCGGGGGTTTAGGAACAGTCCCAGCCCACGCCGGGCTCCACTCACTCACACACAACACTGAGCGACCAGCTGGGCAGCTTACCTGTAACTGGGAGATCTGAGAAAGCTGGTTTAACTGGGACAGTTGATTCAACATGGCTACCTGTTGTGGGCCAAAAAGTGGGCTCAGGCCACCGTTGTTTGGTGCATACTTCAGTAATGATACTGGAACCTGCAGAACAGACCAGGATCAAGAGTGACTGACTGTAACAGGCAATTACTTAGCCTGGAATATGGAGAATATTATAACCTCTGGTCAACAGCTGCTTGGTTTCTGAAATACTTATCAAGCCAAATATGTTCCCAAATATTTACAGAACAAATATGAGCAACACCAGCAAACAAGGGACAATTTTCTGAAGCAGCATTCGGGTAGTCTATACACAGAATGCTTTCTGTACTCAATTACCTGAGGGGATAGTAATGGAGGAGGCACTTGAGCACGTGGATTAGGCTGAGATGAATTAAGAGGTTGTGCTGGAGGCTGCTGCATGCTCCTGGGCTGTGCTGCTATATTCCCAACACCAAACACACTGGGATTGCCATTCTGGAGAAAGGATGGACAGTCAGTGACAATAAAGGTTCTGCTGCTTCTCCCACCCCACTCATTTCAGTTACAAGTTAAACACATATCAATCACATAGGTAGCTACAACGTTATATCAAAAGGCATTAAATGCTGTCAAGTAACATGCCAAGGATATGCACACAGCCTTACCTGTCTAACAGAATTCAAGTTTTGCATACCCAGCCCTGCTAGGGAGCCCAGGGCTTGGTTAGGTAGTGCATTATTTGAAGGGGGAAGCTTCATGTTTTGATTGGACATAAACTGCATGTTTTGGGACTCATCTGCTACAATGCCATCCTGATGGGACAGACAAACCGAGGCGCAACAACCAGCCAGCAAGCAAGCAGAAGGGAGAAACCATTGCCAGGAGCAGAAGGGAAGAGTCACAGGATAGTCCAGCACCAGCAGGAAATAGGCAGAAAACAAAAGAGATCAGGTTAGTCATTGGCACCGCAAAGGGCTACAGAAAGTGCTTAGCACTGTATATCAGTGAGTTAAAAAGAACAGTTCATATCTTATGGATTAACCAGAAAGCCCTCAGTCCCCTCTACACTACCCGCAGACAGCTCAGGAGCACACAGGTAACTGCTCAGAAGGCAGAGCCAGAGAGTTCAGAGGTGTCCACCAGTAAGACTGCACTGACCTTATCGAAGTAAGGACTGCGATCCATGGAAGACTCTTTGGGAATTTGGGGACGAGAACCAGGGCCTTTTCCAACCACACGATTGTAATCTCCAGCGCCGAGGCCGTGCTTGTCCATCTCCATCCGCTTATCCTGCAGTAACCCTGTGGGCAGGAGACAGTGGCTGCAGCACTCAAGTGTCCTGCAGGCTTCAACTATGCTAAAAGCAGCTTGTGCTCATGAAGACCTGAACCAACACTGCTCCTGGGCAAGAGACTCATAAAAGAGGCATCATCTTAGCTTTAAACTCTCTGGGCTTTACTGAAAAGGGAAAGAAAACCTTGTGTATCAATAGCTACAGACAGTGGAAACACGGAATCAGCACCATGATTTTTCAAGGGTTCATGCAAATATTACTCTGTTTTCCTCTTAAAACCAAGAACATGTAATTGTTTAAATGTGAAATAATTTAAGTATCAGGCTTGCCATTAATACTAAAATCTAGAACTCAACGAACAGTTTCTTTACACAAGAGACTACTAGCCTCAAAGTGAAAATAACCAATTTTAAAGTGGAATAAAAAAAAGTAACTACAATAAAAACTACAATGCTACAATTACTTTTACTTAAACATTCTATCATCATAGTATATTGTTATCAATGTATTAAAGAATTGTACTATTCTTTTATTTGCTAAAGGAATTGTAACAGTCAATGGATTCAAACAAAATATAACTGCTTCCAAGTAATTTTAAATGTTTCTAAAATAATCATGCAGTATTAATGTAGTTCTTAGAACTGAACACATTGTTTCCAAGAATGAACCCAGTGAGTCAGTTTGGGATTTGGAACATTTCTGTTTATACCCAGTGAAGTGCCCAGAGGGCAATCAAGATATTTGGATTACAAGAAACAAACCCACTGTGCCCTGAAAACATTCTCTCATGTCAGTTTAATATATATAAATATATATAAGCTTAGCTTGATATATGGCTAATATTCCTATAGCAACCAGGTGATGCAGGTGTGCAACATTACACGCACAAATATTTTTCTCTACAAGAGTATTCCTTTTCTTAAGGGAAAAATATACTTAACTATATATAGCTATATATACATTATACATCATTTAAAAAAAGTAATTTACAGAAGGATATAAGCTAAAAGAGAATCTGGAAGGAAGAGCAATAAAGCCCAGCTTGGTTCTGCTGTTCTTACCTCCAGACATGTCCATCTTATTGCTCTGTATGGTTTCTTCTGGTGATTCTCTCTGAAGTAATAAAATGAATCGCAATTATTTAATAATAGTATTTTTAAGAGCTAAAAAAAAGATTCTTACATACTATCTCAATTCAAACCTGGAAGAGAGAAAAATCGAGACAATCAGATACTACGTTAAAACATTTTCTCCCTTTAGTTGTTATCCAACTGAGAACAGGTTCTCTCACTAAAACTCCCATGTAACAAGGAGTAAAGCAACAGATTATGGGATGAACACTTGGGTAGTGGTTACAAAACCACTTTTCATCAACAAAGAGCTCTTTTTGTAATGAGAATGCAAAGAAAAGGGAGGGGTGACAGAGGGGAGACAAACGCAAGTAAAAAGAAAACCATGATGAAGATGAACACCGAGCATTTCAAAGTCTGTACATGGTAACCAGCCCTGTGGGAAGGCAGCAAAGCCAGACAAAGGCAAATACTTACTGAAAAACTGAGATTTGTGAATTGCTTAATGAATGGATTGATCCATGTTTCATCTTGCTTATTTCCACCTTTCATTATTCCCTTAAAAACAGAAAGGAATTTCCGTGAAACTCAGGTATTTACAACCGACTGCTTCAATTATATCACAAAGTGTGAAGAATGAAAATTAAAGTGCAGTAGTGCTACAGTCATGCAGGAATCCCTTCTGACTTAGCTTTCAGAAATGACAACAAGCTTTGCCCCGAGCTGCTCCTTACCTTTGTGGGCATTTTTTTCATGTAGGGTGGCCAGTTTAACGATGGGTTGGCTTCTTGTGAGGAACTGCTGTTCCACATTCCAATCTCAACATCCTCCTCTTCCTCCCAGCTGGTCTGACGACTGCCTGTCAATGGCATATCATCTCCACACCAACTATCTTGCATAGATTTAGGCCCTGGTTGTGAAAAAAACCAGCACACGAACATTTCAGTGGCAGTTGCTGCTTGATGCTGACTACAAAGTAAACACCCTCCAAAACAGGCAGCATCCACAGAGGTACTTCCCCTTCCTCAAACACACCTGTTCAGGGTGACACAGAGAGCACTCACCAGGTTTATTTGGAG
>JAYRBT010000033.1:15681850-15710680 GCA_036023395.1 Myiotriccus ornatus | reverse complement strand
ACGACTGCCTGTCAATGGCATATCATCTCCACACCAACTATCTTGCATAGATTTAGGCCCTGGTTGTGAAAAAAACCCAGCACACGAACATTTCAGTGGCAGTTGCTACCCTTCACACCAAACACTGCTTGATGCTGACTACAAAGTAAACACCTTCCAAAACATGCAGCGTCCACAGAGGTACTTCCCCTTCCTCAAACACACCTGTTCAGGGTGACACAGAGAGCACTCACCAGGTTTATTTGGAGGCTGTTGCCCAAGAGGAGCGTTTCCCCAGCCAGAGGTGCCTCCTGCATCGCTGACAGGCTCTCCCCAGCTCGTACCAGTGTCCATGGGCTTACCCCACGCTGAAGTTCCGTTATCTACAGTAGTGGCTGGAGTAGAAGGCTCTCCCCAACCTTTGCAAAGCAGGGGGAGTTATTGGCATGGTTTGGAACAGGATTTAAAAGCTACCTAAAGAGACTCAAGTGTTTTGCTTTTCCCAGATCCATAACATACAATAAAAAGCGCAAGAGCATACATTTACATTTTGTGTGAGGGCCATTATTACAACTGCAAGCTGTTCCATAAATAAAAGTAATCACAGAAACCCAAATTTCGTATCTAAAAAATCCCATTTCAATATCACAAATTTCTAAGACATTAAGCTCCTAAGAGCTGCTCATTACACATAAGTGACCCCTCTCTGCACTTGAAAAAGAGACAGAGCACAAGATACTTCTAAACACCATGTAAGCTCCTCTCCAAAACTGTTATTCACTGCTCACGAAACTGCAAGACCAGAAAGTCTGATCCCGAGCTTCTATAAACCCAGCATCCTTCATTCTGTCTTGTAGCAGCTCAACGCTTTTTTGGGGAAGGTTCATTGGCAATATTAAGTTTTAACTGTTTTAGAATAATTTAGAAAAAGAGTTTCATTCCTCAGATATTATTTTTAATATTTTCTCCATGTGCCCACTCCTCAGAACTCAAACAGAGCTGTCTAGTCCTTATTACTGCAGCTATTTGAAACTAAGCAGATCTTCCAATCTGTACAAAACCATCAAACCTCTATGAGCCCTGCTGTTCATTTTTTTTAATAAATAAAAACTGTACTTCATCAGCACCCTTTGTCCTTTGCATGGAACCTTTCCATTGTTCTATGAAGCAATAAAAAATTGCTTTATAATCATGAGAAAACATAAATCTGGATAAAAGCCAGGCTTACCAGAACCCGAACTGCTCTCCTTGCTAGTCATGGCACTTGAAGACAGTAGCTGCGGATGTACCTGTGCTTGCTGGTCTGAACTGCTGCTACTGTTTGGGACATTTTTATTCCACATATTCACATTTTTGTAGTTGTATTTGCTTGGATCACCCCAAGCAGAAGTTCCATCATCAATCTCCATCTTCCGGCGTATGGATTCAGGGGATGGCTCCTCCCAGCCTGTGGGCTCTTCCTCCTTTGCCGGGGCTGGCATCGGCCCCCCGAGCCAGCCTGACCCAGGGGGTTTGTTCGTGGCAGACGGGGCTCCCCAAGAGCCAACATCTTGTTTGTTCCATTCAGGAGAGTTGACTGGCTTTGATGAGTCCCCCCAGACTTGAGGTTGATTGGATTTCGGAGGGTCTCCCCAGCTCTGGTTCTGATTAGACTTTGCAGGTTCATCCCACCCTGAAGAGTTGTTTGGGTTTGCATTATTACCTCCCCAAGTAACAGAATTGGATTTACCTGGCTCATTCCAACCAGACACCGACCTGTCGCTGTTGCTACCTCCAGAACTGGATTTCTTTGCCTCACCCCAATGGTTACTTCTGGAATTTTCTCCCCAGCTATCACTGGCAGACACTGCCCAACCCTGGCTGGCCTTCTGTCCATCTCCCCATCCCTGCTTCATCTTCGGTGCGTCATTCCAGGATGACTTTTCCTCTTTGCCACTTCCCCATGATTGATTGCTCTTGACCATTACTGTAGCAGCAGAATCTTCTTCCCACCCCCCCTGGCTGTTTGACCCTTTGGAGTCTCCCCACCTTGTAGCAGACTTTGGATCTCCCCACCCCGATACAGATGAGGTATCATTATTATTAGGGCTAGGTCTATCCACACACCCCCCTGAGCTGGAAGTCTGTGTCACAGAGCCCCCCCAGGCCTCTGTCCCATTGTCAGTTTTTCTTTCACCCCTCGGTGACGTTTCAGTATCCCAGGCAGTGTTCTGTTTGATTGGAGTCTGTCCCCAGCCAGAGTTGGAGAGGACACGTGGATCTAAGTCAGTTCTGTTCACTATGCTTTGGAGTAACGTGTGCTGGTCAACCTTCCTCCTCTCTCGGTTCTGGCCTTCTGCAGCTCCTCTGTCCTCATGGCACCCAGTGCTCTCCGAGCTCCCCTCGCTGTCCCCTGTCCCTGTTTTGGCCCACGTGCTGTTCTGCTCAGCCATCTGGGAAGCAGCAGAACTCTGGCTGTTAAGATCATCCTCCTCAGTAGACTTCCATCCATTTGTAAACTTCCTGCTGTTTCCATTCAGACTTTCATTGGAATGCTGATTACTAGGCAGTTTGCTCCATTCCCCGATGGAAATGTTAGTGCCAGTGCTTTGTGCAGGGTTGCCCCATCCTCTTCTGCTCCCGCCAGCACTTGCACCATTCCCGCTTCCCCACGGCATGTTCTGGGAGTTGACTGTCCCTGCCTCCCACACCCCTCCTCCTTTATTCCCACTGATTTGAAAGTTAGTGCTGCCAGGCCCGCTCCCGCCCGGCTGCATTAGAGTTGCATTCACAGTGTCACCATTAGCTTGGCTGTTTGGGCCTGGACATTTGTCTCCAGAGTAACTGGAACCATAGGCACCCCAGGTAGTACCGTAAGAGCCGCCAGTTTTGGCCTCACCATTGCTCAGGTGAGAGATGGAAGTGCCGTTTGCCACTGGAGAGGCCTGAATCTGAGAATGATTCATTGTGCTCACGCGCCAGGCCCCGGGCCCTGCAGTGTTGGGCAGCTCGCTCATCTGCACCGAACCAGCAGAGTTTGGTAAACTAGAGGTCATAAAGTTAGTAGTGTTATTTGGTCCATTCATTTCAGTGTTAAGGTTTTGAGGTTGCCCACTGAATGAAACATTCCTTGTACCATTTAATTCAGAATCACAATTTTCCTGAAGGCTTCCCCAGGAACCGTGGGCTGAGCCACCCACTTTCGAGTTAATACTCTGGCTGTTGGCCATCTGACCTATGGTACTGCACTGAATGCTTGTGCCAGGACTCCCACTCCCCACGGACCCTTTCAGGGCATGTCCACTGTTCTCCAACACGGACCAGGCACCATGGTTGCCATTTGAATTCAAAGTGCTTGGATTTAACCCTCCATTTGATGAAGAGTTTATGGTGCCCCAAGCATTCATTCTATTGTTGCTACTTTCAGATTTGCTGTCAGGAGCATCCACAGAAACTTGACATGTGCTTATTATGGATCCATGGGATAATCCCCACGGCCCATTAATACTTCCATTGCCCACATTATTGCTGTTGCTACCAACCACAAACTTATTCTGAGACCCATGTCCAATGCCATTGCGAATGCCATCGCTTTCTCCGCCTGTGCTCCCTGAAGCCATGATAACGAGGTTCCGCTCTGACCCAGAGCTGGAGGCAGAGTCAGTGTCCATACATTCTGAAGTCAGCTCTGGGTCACTGCCAGTGATTGATGGCCATGCTTCTTTGTCAGAGCCGTCTACGATAACTTTATCCCAGTTTGTGCTGGAGTCACTATTTGAAGAGACTGGTCCCCAGTGAGAATTTTCATAATGGGATCCTAGACCACTGTGGTTCAGATCTAAAAGGAAGAAGGAAAGTCCAAGAGCATTATTGTAAGTTTAGCATTATTACTTCATTAAGCAGAAGAGGGAAAAAAGAATAAATATACTAAGCCAGGAATTATTTTGTGTATTATTTTGCTTTTTTTAACACTAGAGTCACAGGAGGTGATGGAGAAAGCTCCAAGTACAGCTGCCCAAATGCTGTCACACATATCCCAGAACACTCCTCCCAGGATGCAGAGCTGCTCTGACAAAAAGCTTGGAGAAGCACTCCTAAAGATCTTTTATTTTTCAGAGAAACATTAAAAAAAAAAAAATACTCCGTATCACCACATACAAAGTATTTTCTAGAAACATATACATATTAAAACCTTTCAATCTTATATAAAAACCAAAGACAGCCTGAAAGGCAGAAATCCCAGCAGGACACCGCAGAGCAGTACCAACTGCTGTGTGACAGCAGCCAGAGAACACACACCTTCTCCCCCACTACAGACGGTATATAAGATTCTTACACACACGTTACTCAGGATATTTTTATACAACAACTTGATACAAAAAGCACAAGACCCACCTGAAGTTCTGCTTCAGAAGTCTACTTTTAATTAATTTTTAATCAGTATCAATATTACTCATCATACAGTGGAAAAGAATCTAGTCCGAGATGCTGGGTGCAAGAGCTGGAGCAGCACAGAGCAGGGACCACCACCACTCCTCAGCATGGGGCTGGTGAGAGCCCAGGAGGGTCCAGGCACTAAGGTGAGCCCCCCTGGGAAGTGCAATAAAGAACGGTGGCTCAGCAGTGTGGAACAGGAGGAGTGGGGAAAGAGCTGCTGCAGGCACAGAGCTCTGTTCCACTGCTCGGCAGCTCCCAGGTCTGCAATTCAGCAGAACGTAACTCAGAACTTGCTGATTCATGTGCTACCAGAAAAACACTGCCCAACAAACCTCAAGATTTCAACTCTCACCCTGATATTTATAAAAATACGCTTAACCTGTATTAAGAGACTGATCAAAGAGCTGTCTGCACCCTTGGGAGAGAGAGAACCAACAGCACAGAAGAGCACTCTGATTACACAAACACCATCCCTTTCAAAAGCAACACGAAGGCACACAGATGGCAAACAGCCTGAATTAAGCGTGGAGAGATACAGGTTATGACTACAAGTTGGGGAAAATGGTAAAACAAACCCTAATTTGCACAGCAGCAGAATACATAAAGAAAGCTGGTATTTATTACAATTCTATTACCCTAATTTAACTGTGATGCAGTTTGTGCCGAGCCAATCCACAACAGCATACAGTGATTAGCTTCCACTCAGCCAGAATCTTCTCCTATTGCATACAAAACTACTTTGACCAACAGTCTTTCTCCTGGACACAAATATGTGTTAGTGAGGTTTAGTACAAGCCACTGTTCTGGAACATTCCTATCTGAATTTCCTCAACCCATGAACTTCGGCGTTTAAGGATACAAATACTGAACAAGCAGGTATTAGACCAGAAAAACACCCCCAAAACTGAAAAACAACAGCTGACAATATACTGCATTTGGTGCGCAGCACAAGCAGCCACAACAGCCTACTCTCACTTTTCTTCCCAAAACTATTTAAAGTTGCAACTGAACTTTTGCTGCTTAAATCCTGGACAAAACATTTACACAAACCTGAGTTCCTTAAAATTCTGTAATCTGTTAGGATTGTTTTCAATAATCTTGGTTGTAATTTAATGCTTTGCAATAATCTGTAGTGTAATGCTTTCTAGCTATGAGTTATTCTGCAAGAAATGTTTGCAGGAAACTGTATGTATTTACAAAAGCAGTTTGTTTGTTTTAAAGTACCATCACATGGGCTAAAATAAACAGAAGGATTGAGAAGTGTAAATTAAGAAATACCTGGATCTTGCTCCTTCTGCCTCCTTTTCCTGTTCCAGTACACCTGGCACCCCCAGACTGTAAATACTACACCTTGCCAATCACTGTACCTTTGGGCCTTATGAACAAATGCATTTTAGTAAACAAACTTCTGAGCTTTTAGTGAACAATGAAGACATGATTTCCTCCACAGTGCTGCGACACATTTCTGATAAAAAGCATGGGCTTGCACAGATTATTCAATTTAATACCACAGAGAGGCAATTTAACATGTAAACATAAACGTAAAATAACCCCACTTAGTGTTTTAAAGCTAAGGTGCCAAAAGCTTTTAGCATGAATTCTGGCTAAATTAGAAAATTAAAAATGTTACACCAAATTAGTATGCAACGGCACAGAGAAAGTATACTGAAGTCATTCACACAGCACATGCTACTGAAAAACGTAAGCCAAAGAATAAAAAATAATAATAAAAAAAAACCCAGACAAAATTGTGTGAGACATGTAACTACTACAAACACGGTAGTGCAAAAGCAGGTGAGATGGAAGTAGCTAACCTGACTGGTTAGGGGAGTGGCTCACCAAGTCCCGAATGGGAGGCATGCCTACAAAAAAAAAAGCAAGAAAATCACAGAAGTGTTAACTTCAGTAAACGAGAGAACAGTCCCCAAACCACTCACTGCTGTAAACCCAGGCTTCAGCCCCCTTTTCTAGGATGGGTTTCTCTCAGAGCCAGCTGCTCTGATCACCTCCCCAGCAGAGACACTGACAGCAAACCCGACCTGGGGATTTCTGCATTAGCAATTCTGCTTTCATGACACATTTCCACTACTAGCTCCTTGTTACACATTTGGTAGCTAATGGACCAATTTAGCATGTCCTTAAAAGTTTGATTTACATAAAAAAGAGGAAGAATTTATAGTCAAAAAAACCAAAATCACTTCATTTTGGACTGTACTGACTTAGAAGTTTAGAGGTCAGCCCTGAAACTTCAGCAGTTCCTCTCTGAACAGTGTATTTGCTCTGCCTCAAAGTCAGTATTGTGCTGTCTGACTGCGCAAACAGCAATATCTGAGTAGGGCCTAACTCTGATTTAACCTAAGCACCGCCATTTACCCACTTTTACAGCCCCCTCCTCCTCTGTGTCCCACAGGCACTACACGGAATCAAAGTTCATGTTTCAAAGTCACAGATTTTACAGCTGGAGACCGTAACTGTTACATTTAAAGCAATGTTTCCCAAATTGATTCAGCCTCCATCACAACTAACGGCAAATCCTACCTGCTCCCCTCTTCCCAGACTCCTACAACAGCCAAGAAACTCCTCCAAGTTAAAGGAGGAATCTTTTGTTCCCAAGGGCTGTGTCTGGGACACAACCTCGTGGCTCCGCTGCGAGAAGCACTGGGATAAAGGGAGACGGGAGGAATCCAAACTGGAGCCACGCCAGGAGCCCAGAGGTGCTCTCCTGTTCTGCTCTGTCCCACAGTTGTAAGCAATCACTGCTGGCTATTATTTTAGTCCATTATATAAATCACTTCACTGTGGAATAACCACCTGGCTACTCCGACGTGTTCCAAAGCAGAGGTGAGCAAACACCAGGGCAGTGATCGACTCTTCTGTGGGAAGTCTGCACATGGGGAGCACCAGTGAGGCCAGTGACTGAACTGGATATGAAAGTGTCCTGATAATGAGCTACTTGGGCAGAGTTCTTAAAATAACCAGCTTGGCACAAGTCTGGATTTATTTCAGAAGCACTACATAGCATGAGCTTCACTTAACGTGTCTTTACGAAAAAGATATGCCCAATGTCCCAAAACCAGGAGAAAAACAAAGAACCCACAGAACTATCCCTTCTTCAGCTTCACTTCTAAACAAAGCATGTTCATTTTCCAAACAGGAGATGATTTTGCACACAAAACACAAGTAAAGAGATGGGGTTTTGACCACTTTATAATTAAAAAATTCCCCAATATAAAAGACAGAAAAACTTAGTGTGGCCAGGGCAACTAGAGACTTTGAAGTCAGCAGTACCCATGTTCCCTGGCTTTTACAGATCACTACCAAATCATTCCAACCTCAGCTGGAACTGGGGAGAGAACTTTTCAGGAATGACACATAAAGCAACCATAGCAATTCCCAATTCCCACAATTCTGACTTCAACACCTTCAACACCACAGTTTTTCTTGTAGCCCTAAAAGACACATCAATTCCAGTAGCCATTAAATAATGCTTTAAAACAAAAGTCAAGAAGTTATTCTGTTAAGGTATCAAATTTAACCCTAGTGTCCATGGATATCCTGTCAAGGATAGGGAAGGGATCTGCAGATGTGTCAAATTTCATGAGATTTTTGATTTCAGAGGTAACACCATGGCAAGTACCCGGAATTGCTGTTGGAGGCCAAAAGAGGAACTACAGAGAGTGAATGAGATGGAGACAGGCAAATGACAACAGCATTTCCTTTCAGATACAAAGGTGTCAGAAGACACTGGGTCACTCTTGGCTGCTGCTGCACGGCCACCTCACCTCACTGGCAACTCATCAGACAAGAGCTTGAAACCAGGACAAAAATCCAGCACGGAAGAACTATTTGCCTTCACATTATCATCTTGCCTATGTTTCTGAAAGAACATAACAACACATCCAAACCAGATATTCTTCCTGGTTGTTTCAGGGAAAGAGACCTTCCAAGCACACAAAGTGGCTCCAAGAAAGGTGATTCTGGCTGCCCAACCTCGACTAGCGGTTCTGAGGAGTTTTCCTGGGACACGGGGAACACCAGGAGCAGAGCACACAGGGAGAAAGCTCTGAGCAGGCCACACAGACATTTTCTTAAGATGGGAGAGTGATCAGGCCAACTATTCTCTCCCCTGAAGGCTCTCAGCACCCCTTTGGAACCAGCTGGGTGTGTAGATATACTACCCAAATAATTCAGGTATTATTCAGACCACAGAACTGCTCCCAGTGAGGCAGCTGCCCCAGACACCAGTAAAGCACTGGGACATGCTGGCAGTGCCCAGACACACCAGCATGAATCCAAGGAAAACTGAGCAAAACTGGGAAGAATGCAGCACACAAACGAGAATCCAGCTCGTTAAATACCAGGCTGGTGTTCACAGAAGGAGTGCAATGGAGGACAGTACACAAATCCTCTGGATACAACTAGGAGGTTTCATAGGTTGCATAAACAGTAATACTTAAGTTAGTTTACATGCAAATTTTTATTTAAATCACCACTTGCTACCATACAACCTGACCAGCAGAGGATGTATGCTGCAGAAAAAGTGTCACCTTAGAAGCAACCAAGTATATGAAAGGTGACTTCAAACCTGGCTGTGGGCAGGAACAACATTATACGGGTGAGGCAAAAAAATTAACTACTTAAAAATTACTTACTGCACTGGTAAAGAGTTCTATCAGGATGTTACAGAAATAATACTGGAAAGTAATAGGGTAAACATCTCCCAAGAAACATGGATGAACTGCTGCCAATGCTTTGATTACTTTCACTTTAAATACTGCTTCTTCAAGATGCCGTAATCAGAACAGCTCAAAATTCAACTCAAACTTGAAATATCAAGGCTATCTTCAGGGGCTTTTTTGACTTTTTTTTTTTTTTTTTTTAACTGAAGGGGCTAGGAGTCACATTCTTTGTGGTCTATAAAACACTAATTTTGAGAAACACTGGGAATTTAGTAAAGTCTCAGAAGAAACTATTTGTGGAAACAAATTACATTATCACTGCTATGTGCACATCAAAATATAATTACAAAAATAAGATAGCATTTGTCTAACATATCAAGTATTAGCATGCACTAATACCAAATCCCTTTTCAAAGCTAGACCCCTTACAGAAAGTTACTTCTTTCCAGCCAAAAATAAACTGCATTAATGTCCTGGAAAATTAACTGAACTGCACACTACTGCAGTCACTGAACAGCACATCATGCATGTGTAACAGGTAAGTTTACCTGTCTTTAAAGGATTTCTGCATTTGCAGAAATGCATAACAAGCTAAAATAACAAAGCATAACTGTACTTAAATAGGAATAAAGTGGATCCATTTTGTAAGGCAATCAAGCTTCAGGTGGGTAAACAGAGAAAAAACCTGACCCAACAACAAAAATCAATTCTGATATCCTGAACAAGCCATACCCTGTCTGGATCTGCAGGCATGAAGTTAAAAAATAAAGAAAAGTCTGGAGGTGTTTTTCAGAATCCCAGAATGGACTGGGTTGGGAGGGACCTTATAGCCCACCCAGTCCCACCCCACTGCCATGGGCAGGGACACCTTCCACTAGCCCACGTTGCTCCAAGCCCTGTCCAACCTGGCCTTGGACACTTGCAGGGATGGGGCAGCCACAGCTTCTCTGGGCAACCTGTGCCAGGGCCTGCCCACCCTCATAGGAAGGATTTCTTCCCAATATCCCATCTAACCCCACTCTCTGGCAATGGGAAGCCATTCCCCTTTGTCCTGTCACTCCAAGGCCTTGTAAATAGTCTCTCTCCATCTTTCTTGTCTTGGCTCACTTCAGGTCCTGGAAGGCCATAATTAAGTCACCCCAAAGCATCCCTTTTCCAGGCTGAACAATCCCAACTCTTGGTGCTCCATCCCCCTAATCACCTCCATGGCCACCTCCAGACTCACCCCAACAGGTCCATGTCCTTCCTGTGCTGGGGACCCCAGAGCTGGAGGCAGCACTGCAGGTGGAGTCTCACCCCTGCAGAATGCCCCCCTCACCTGCTGCCCACAGTTGGATGATCCCATCTCTGGAAAGGGTCCTAATGGTCCCTCCTTGTGAGATCTGTCTATCAAAACTGGACACAAAAAAGGTGCTTTGTACCACGACCACACTTGGGTCAATGATCAGGACACAGACTGGAGATGTGGAGCACAGCCGTGGTCATATTGCAATTACCACCTGTTCCAAACCTGCCCTGTCTGTCACACACCACTGGCAACAAGAAGCCACTGAGACAGGCTGAGGTTTCAGTATGGAACTTGCACAATGAGGCCAATACCATCCTGCCATGTTCAACAGCAGACTACAACACAGGAAAGTATCTCCTCATGCTTCAGCTTACAGTGAAAGCTTAAATAACATTGGCTCAAATATTACACTGGTCATGGAATTCACAACATTCGATTTCAGTTCAGGGAAAACAAGGTGCTTGCCCTCACCTGGCTGTTTTTTGCTGCTGTTGGGCACCTCTCCGTTGGTCACGGGCTGGTTACTGGTGACAGCGCTGCCTCCTGACTGGCCGTTTAACACTTTGGGAGTGGATCCCAGGTTTGCAGCTATCACTGGTAACTGCTGCCCTCGTTTCAGAAGCTGCTTCTGTTCCTGGTGTCGGAATCGTGGTGGTACTTCCCGAGGAGGGTATCGAGGCAAGGGCTGCTGCTGGCTGCTGGCTGGGGCCCGCTTGGCATTATTAGTAGTGCTGGTTCCTGTGGAAGTGCCGTTGGAGGTGACAGGCTGAGGCTGGCTTACACTTGTCTTGGTTTGTTCTGGCACTACCCCCACCCCCAGGAAAAAGAAAGTGGGACAAAGTTATTCATACGAACAGCAACTTGAAAAAAATCAAAGACTGAGTCAATACTCAGAGGTGTTTGTATATGATGCAGGGGCAGCATTTCTTCCTATTCAAGCTATAACTCATTCCCCAGGAAAAGCTCTGTTATCCACAATCACACACTTCCATAGCACAGATCTGGAAGCAGGAATATGCCTTGCTATCACTCCTAGCATCATCAGTTACAGTAAACTACTACTGACCAGCTTTCTACAGCTTTTTGCTGACACACCAGCACTATGCAGTTTATTGCAGCATTTAACTTTTAGAAAACTACTTAAGTACTAAAAAATTAAGTTTCCCACTGGAGTTAGATTTTTAGTGTCATGTACAGAAAACCACCCTGGCCTGGCCCAAGAAGAACAAGGGGTGAACATTACCTACAGGACCTGCTGATAAGACTTCCCTGCTTTATCGACCCCAAGATCCAAAGGGAAGACACCAATGCCCTCAAGTCCCTGGTGCCAGCAGTAACAGCTGCCAGCACAGGTAACCCTGCACACAGCCTGGCAGGATGGGACTGGCACTGGGAAAACGTCAAATGTGCAACTGCAAATTATCTCAGTGCCGACAGCACGGCCCCGGCAAGGCGAGGGCAAGGTCACATCAGCTGCAGAGGTCACAGAGAGGGAGCACACCAAACCCAGCTGCTGCATCAAGGGAAACCACACCATCCTCAGCTCCACACCCCACCCCAACAGCACAACAGCAGAGGGGTGAGTATGGGGCAGGTGTAGGAACTGGTGAGTAAACAAGCTCACCAGGGAGGAAGGGACACCGAGCTACTGGTGTGTGCCCTGGTGCCACTGCCATCCATCCCCAAGCAGCGCAGCGAAGCTTTACTCCATCCCTCCTTACTGATATGCTAATGTACTTTTCAATTTTTCTGGATATCCATAAAATGTGTTAGTCTTTACTGTGGAACTTCCTGAGACACCTCAAGACTCAATCATGACCTCCCTTAGCACTAGGAATATTGTTGCTACATGACTGAAAATGTAGTTTTCAGGGGCCTTGAAAATTTTTTTAAATTTGTTGAAAGAGTACTTTATCATTGACTTTCAGGAACAGAATCGTGGGAATATAACATAAAAAATAAATGAAAACAAACTCAAGCTTTTATTTAAAGAATCAATTTGAATGTTGTCAGTGCTATTATGGCTATAATTTCAGTTTATTTTTACTTCAGTATACAAATACATATTATTAAAAACACCAACTAGAAGTCCTTTAGAACAACAACAAAAAAAAAAGTCACAGAAGAATCAGCATCTGGGTTGTGTTTCAGTGGATTATTTTATTTAGGCTGCTTAAGGAAAGCAGGAAAGAACCTCCTTGTTTGACATACAGGTGGGCAGACAAGGGTGGGCAGAAGTCTCAGGGTGAGGAGCACCCAGCTCCCCCCACAGCCCCCACATCCCTCTGGGCACAGCTCTCCCATTTCACAGCTGACTGGAGAGGGACTGAATTGCAGACAGGAATGGCCAGGACATAAGTCAACTTAAGGTACAGACACAGAGAACAGAAGGTGTTCAAAAGCTATTAGATGAACTGGGAAGTTGATAAAGATCACCACCACCACCCCAGATTCCCTCAATTTAAGCTGTTCCCTATATTAACAGGGGATAACTGATTCCTTGAACAGTGTTCTGATGCATATAATGTGTTAAGAAATTATGATCAAAACTGAACCACACAAATACAATGTAGTCTTAAACATACCTGCTTCATTTGCTCCTTCTAAAATCTCTTGCTTTAAAAATAAAATGAGAGTGAGTAAGCCCAGGGCTGTGGGGGGTGCTATGTAAACAAATTGCTGTGAATTTGTTGACAATTTAATGCAGAAGCACTTTGCTCTTCTCTCTGGTATAGGTACTGTAAAAAGTTCTGAAATTAAAACACATTTATTCACACTCCACAATCTGTGTAACCACTGCCCAAACCTTAACTTTTGTCACTCTCCCTGTGCTTCTTGCTTCAGCTGATTCCATGAGTGACCCTTCACAGCCTGGAGCTGAGCTGTGCTGACAGTGACACACAGAACCTCCTTCCTGCAGCCAGTGTGTCACATCCAGCCAACAGGGGAGTCCTGGAGCCTGGAGCCACACACTCCTTCAGCACACTTCATTTAAGCTTTTTTTTTTTTTTTCTGTCAGCTTAAGCAGAAAATACAAACACCCCTCACTTGAGGAGGTTTTAATACAACATAGAGCACCTGGTAATGTGCTCACGGAGTCACTTCTCCTTCCCTGTCACTTCCACTGCCCCACAACTGCTCTTCTGGGATAAGGTGAAATAATTTCCATCTGACATTCCCTGGACACCCTGACAGAGCTGCCAGCAGCACGCTCACGGCAGTCCTAACACTTTACTTTCCTAATTAAAGCCCCTTCAAGACCTAGTGTGTTAGAACAGACCCCAAGGACCTGCAGGAGCTCAAATCGCTTTTGACTATCAGGGAGTGCAACTAATAAACAAGGTTCTCGCTGCCCAGCCAGCCCGAAGGCACAGCACCAGCACCACTTCTCCAACAGTTCAAGAATATTAAATGTCTCATATATTCTAAGCATCATTTCCTTAGCAAATGTAGCAATTCTGTCTACTATGATCAGCAAACTAAAGAGCAAACTGCAGGTCCCCAGGTTAGACTATAGAATAGGCAGAGTCCACATTCGTATGCTAATTTTAAACTAAAATTATCCAAAGCACACAGAATCCCCTTGCCTTCGCTCCCTCAGAACCACAGAGTAAGTTTTAAGCTATACAATTTATCCTGTCCAACATTTTCTGTGCCACAACTTCTCAGAAGGCTAAATAACATTAGTATTCCAATATGGCTACTATGAATTCCAACACACCTAAATTGTTATCTTAATATTTTAATTTGCTCTAAACAAGTAGCTTGTTAATAAAAGTTCGTTCTGCATACCAGCATTTTATTTTGAATCTATTAATGCAGAAATACAATACTAACAGACCTACAGTTTATCACAGTTAATTAACTTGACTAGGAACAGCAAGTTTACAGAAATGAGTATTAAAAATGACAGATTTTAATAAAGAACAAACCTGCTGCAAACCCTCAGAGCAGGGGATGGTGGAGTTACAGTTTACAGAGAGATTCCAAAGAAAGACGCTTCCAACTTGTGTTGCTTTCCCACTCTGCAGATTTCATTAGAAAATGGAGGAGAAGCATGGTGTCATTTTACTGCTCCAGGAGCTGCCTGCCAACTCCTCCTGGAGCAGGGGCCCAGGGACTCACACTCCCCCTCCAATAAAAAAATGGCAGCTGCTTGAGTAACTTTAACGCAGATGGAAAACAGTTTCTCCCTCGCCCAAAATCAGCGTACAGAGATCAAATCCTTCCCTAACACACACAAAGAACAGAACCAGGCTGGCAGGGAAACACTCCTTGTCGCTGCTGCTGGAGCTGCCCCTGAAAAACGCCTTGTGCCGCTCTCCCTGCATGGCATGCCCCGGAGTTGTCAGGGCTGGAATGCTGAAGGGCAAACAGAGGAAGTCTGGCTTTCAAGCTGACACACGTAAGATGTAGTGCTAGAATTTTCGTGGTGGAAAAATGGCCGCAGCTGTGAGCTCAGAGCTGCTCTGGAAAATATCTCCGTGTTTGCCAAGGCATTAACCCCTGCGGATCCAGAGGTGAGCACGCCCTTTCTGCGGGGACTGCACAGCCAGCCGGGCCCATTCCCGGCATTCTTCTACTCACTTGCGAGATTTAAGAGCTAACAGAAGAGTTTTTCCAATCAGGAAAAGCAGAGGCAGGCAAGTGAAAACCCCGACGAAAACCAGAAGGGTCAGTGCAGTCAGGCCATTCTGCTTTGCGGAGAAGAACACGAACAAGTTTCCAAGGTGGGAAATGTGAGTCAAAGATTTCAATTCCACACCCAGCTATTTTTAGAGCACTTTCCGTTTCAGTGGGTAATTCAGTTTATTCTGTTCTGCAATGAAAGTGGCACTTTCTGCTGAGGGATCCAGTGCTGCAGTGACAGCTGGGTGTAGCTCAAGCTGCTGCTGCTCCCCAAAGCCCAGACCCTTTTAGAACTCACCCCAACCCCAGCACTGAGCAAGTTTTATCAATTACTTTGCATCTACACATTAAATTGTGGGCAAAGGGCATTTCAGCTCACGCTGAGCTCTCACCCTGGGGCAGCACACCCCGAGCGAGCACACACAGCCAAACTTAGACATCCTTCTTGAACCTTCTTCCTTCAGTGCTGAACTCACCAGCAGCTACCTGGGGCCACAGTGCTGCTGGAAGAGTTCTGGTTTAGAGGGAATTCAGGATAAACGGATTGATTTGTCTATCTTTAATAGCACTGACTTTAAGCACAGCAAAAGGACATATTTTGCCATGCTAGAAAGAATACCACAACTGACTGTTCTCCAGTACTCTCAATAAATAGGGATTTTCAAATTATCCTTAATTTTTCCTAAAGTACCCGGTGAAAGAGCACTGGGAAGGCATATGTCCACGTGTTTTGCCAGCTGCTCCACAAACAGACAAACCTTCCACTTAGCAACTAATACACTCACCTCTAACGGCTCCGACCTGCTCTTCCCTCCTTTAACAAAACCAGCTGGATCAAACCAGACAGGTCAGAATCCCTGAAATCCAGAGGAATGCCAAACCTGTGTTTTTAGCTGCAATACTACAGTAATAAAATGCTCCTGGCACCAGAAACATTTATATTAGCATCATCTTCATTACGTCCATCCCCAAGCCTGAACAGGAAAACCCCCAGCTCTGTGAACTTTCTCAGAAGGTTCCTGTCATTTCACATGAATGCTGGGACCTGCTTCAGCTGGCACAACAGCAATTTCTACCTTAGTTAAAACAGCAGTTTAGACCCATCCAAACTATGCATAAAACCAAGAAATATCCTCCCTCCCCACCCCCACCCTTAACCAGCTCCTTTTCTGAAAGAGGCACATAATTCTGAATTATTTAGAGATCCTATACTCTTGTATTTTATCTTCAGCTCATGCACAGAATAAATTATTTAAGACATTAACGTGATGGAAACTTGGAAACTAATGAAACATTAATTTGCATCCTGAATACAAGGTGGCAAAACTGGTGAAACAAGGCAAAAGCCATGCAACACAAGATATGGATTTTGTTCCTATAGAAACTGTGGCAAAAAGTTGTGTATCTGCATCTCATCATGACTGTTCTTCCAGAGCACTGCCAGCTTGTGTTTCTCTGACAACTCTAAATTCCTGGTAAACTTTCTGAAACACCCTTTAAATAATAATGTAATTAAGTTGGAACTTAATATATCAATTAGTGAACATTAGGCCTCAAAGAAGAAAAATAAGAACTAAAAAAAATTTTTCAAAAAAATTATTTTGTCCATCCTCGTGAAGATTCCCACCAGGTAGCCTCCTGAGCAGAATTCCTGCCCTCCCTATTCATGCTATTTTTAGCCATTTGCTTGTGCAGCCTTGGCCCTGAGATGAGGCCAGAGCAGCCCAAGCACACAGGTTAAATGGTCACTCCAAATGCATGTTACTGTTTACAGCAAAGTATTTTAATATTTTCCTTCTCCATCAACTTTTCAAACATATTTTATCACTTCAGAATAAACATAGAGATTTTCCTAATTCTTTAAATTCTAGAGAAAAGGGAAAACAATCTTTGTTCTCCTTCTTAGGAGCTGGTTGGGATGGAGATCTGCACAAACACTACAAATATTCAGAATAACTGCAGTGCTCCCACCTGCCGTGAACATGGAAATGACACCTTTCAGGTAGTGGCATCTTGATCATTTTGCAGGATGAACCCTCCACATGCAAGAGCTAAAAGTGGACATATCAATAACTTGTCTACCAAGTGTTCCCAATCCCAGCTGCACTTAGAATATCTGGTCATTCCTTAATTGTTTGTGCACTTGCAATCAAGGCAAAAAAGGGGAAGGAAAAATGCAAACCAGGACAAGAACTCCAGGTATTATGTCTATGCCTGGTGCTGTGTAAGTAACTAAGAATGGAAAACAGAAGAGCAGCAACTCCAATCCCTGGATAAACCCTTCGCCATTACTCTTCTAGGCTTTTGTGGTCACTTTGAAAAAGTGCAGCTAAAGTCTCAAGGATTCCACCTTTCACCTCTGAAAGGAGTTTTCAGGTGACATGTTTGACTCAACACATTTAAAACCACAGAAAGAATATACAGGGTAAAAGTAACTGTAAAGTAACTTACCTTTGATTTTTTGTTCAATGGCCTAGAACAAGAAAAAAGAAGTGTCAGTGATTTGTGCAGATAAGAGAGAAACCACATGTGCATGTGCCACTTCATAAAGCAACATTAGCTTTTGACTTTCCTCTTTTAATATGGTTTCAAGTTATTTAATTATCTGCTTCAGAAGCATCTCTTTAACCAACCCAGGCCTATTATTCCTTATGCCTAAAAAGCTGTTTAAATATTACAGAAGACAAAATTAATTTGAAAGATAACTACATGAAACAGACTGAATTAAACTTGCAAATTAAGATGTTTTAAGTGAGTTAAAAACTGTGCCTGGAAGCAAAGAGCCGCCACCACTTTTATTGCAGAACAGGGAAGGGAAGGGGGAGGGACCTGGAAATAGAAAGGAGTAAGAGAGCAAATGCCAAAGCATTTCATTTCCAGGATTCAACAGGGTACACCTGTGGTGTGGCCAAGATGAAAGATCTATTTGAATAAAACTTTATCACAGCATAAAACTGGGGAGAGAAACATTTCTTGTATGTTAGTGTACCTCAGTGCTTCTAACTACAAACCACAGTGAGACTGTGCTCAGAAAGTGCCTCCCAAAGCACATAGTTCCTCCTATCTGAAACTAGAGTTCTCGCTTTTAAAATCAATTACTGCCACAAGAAAATAAGATTAATTTGATGTGGTTACTTTGGAAGCTGTATAAAACCCATTTTAATTGTGATGCTCCACATATTTACAGTATGTAATAGACTTGCAATAATACTGAGGGTGTGATTGTCTATAATGAAAGCCACGAGGAGGGGAAGAAATGAGTGTGTGAATACAAGAAGAATTTATGGATTCACCGGTTTGATGTCAGACTTGCCCAGATTCAGACATTAGCACTGCTAGGGCCAATACTTGAACTTTAACACAACTCTCCTGTGCCCTGACCTTGGAAATCAAGGGTACAATTAACAGAAAATCCCTCCTTTTCACCTTCTTATGCTGACAGAAAAGGATACACAGTTTGTACTCTCCCCAGTTGTGACCCAAGTCGTTTGCCTGGCACTTGGCCCATGAACAGGAAAATAACTCAGAAGTTTTCAAAGCTTTTTTTCCTGTTTCTGGCAATCCACAGCACCCAAAGAGGCCTGTGAAGAGCCAGTGCACAGCCCAGGCTCCTGACTGCTTTCTGCACTAAGGTGCAAGTCTCTAAGAGAAAAAACATTGAATGTTTTTCAGCTGGGCTCTTCCAGAGTGCTCGGTTCAAGACTTTGCAGGTTTTGCTAGCAAGCCTGTGGAAGGTAAAACAAAGCAGTGTGCTCCTAAGAGCCATATCCAGCATCAGGCACTGGAATCACAGGAAAACTGCTGAGCAGTTTTACTCTGCTCCCACCAGCCAAAGAATCCCAGAATGGACATATTTAAATCCCACATTTACAAGCTCCTCTCAAGCTCGGGGTCAATATTTAGAATCAATGGTAATGAACAGTATCTTGTCAGTAAACAGGGATTCTCAAGTGTTTACAAACATTCCTGTGACGTTTCCATCCTTAAACACCTTTGCTATCAATATTTTCATTTTTATCCACCTATCCTACTATAAATTCTCTTATGACATGTTTCCATACTTAAGATTAAGATACATTAAAATAAGGATACAGCTGAAAGCCACTACCTTCAAATGTTACTTTTATTCTACTAATAAATGCATTAACACTGAGAGATTTCAAACTTGAAACCGCCTCTAGTGACAATCATGAAAAAGAAGGGTCATCTCAGAAGAAAATCTAGTCTTGTAAGAAACTACACAGAGGCAATGACACTGTTCAGTATGTCAGTAACCACTAGATAACTGCCAGCACATTTGAACCGAACACACTAAATTAACAAGAAAATACCTGTGAGTAACAACAGCTAAATCAGTTTTTACTAGTGGTGAAAGAAGTCACCCCTGAGCACAGGGTTTTATTTTTCAGTGCTCCACATACCTTTTTTTGAGCAGCTTCCTTCTTCTTCTTGTCTTCTTTTCTCTTTTTCCTTTCTTCCATCAACTGTTCTTCCTCTTCTTGCACTAAATCCCTGAACCACACAGTTTGTAATTAACTCTCCTAAAATACAATCTGTACACACTTAGATTCATTTTAGAACAATTATTTCACAGTGACACAAAAGGAACTGGGGAATTTTGCTTCTAATTGGATCCTGTTTCTACAGGGACTGTCACTGTCGCTGCAAGACACAAGTGACAGGACTTTAAGTGCAGATGTGGTGTCAAGCTACACATAAGGTGTTCTTTCTTCTAAAGCCTACAGTGAAGGCTTAGACTTTAATTTGATTCAAAAGCCAGCAAATTCAGGTGTTATTTAATCTCTACCTGAACTGGTACAACTGAGCTCTGGCACATCCCAGCCCAGAGCATTCCCACACTCAGCCAAAGCCACGCACACCCTGCACATCTGCACCAGCTCCCTCACCACAAACCATCTCTACCAGGAAGCAGCAAGTGTAAGCACTGTCAGACCATAGCTGACACCACCAGGGCCATTTTAGAGCTCCCTAACCCAGGGACAAAACTGCAACTTGTTAAAAGTGAAACCAGAACTCAAGAGCATTAACTGAATTCACTTCATACACAGTATTTTGTGCTCAAACTGGAGGCTGAGCAGCAACATCCTTGTCCAGCTTACCCTGTTTAAAAACACACTTCAGAAGATTTTGGGGGAAAAAGAACTAAGGATGTCAATCTGGGGCAGTCACTACTTGCTTCTGTATGGAAACACTGGGCTACTTTTTAACCCCAAACTACACATAACTACACACCTCCAGTTTCAGACAAGATAATTTGATATCTGTCAGATGCAATGCCAATTGAATGCATTAAACTACAAGATACTCCACAAGTACTAAAACTTTCATTACTTTCTTAGATATATAAATAACCAGTTAATTCTACTTTTAGCTCAAGTCCCTTTCAAAGTGACTGCAGGTGTCAGTTCTGGAGTTTTTATAATTAATTTTTTTTTTAAATCCACAAGTTCCAGCTTCCAGTTGCCTGGTTCCACTGCAGCATATTCATATAACTTCCTCACTCGCTAATTAGACAAACAAGCAGCACTCTGAGCACTGCTCTCATGCAGGTGGTGCCAGTGTAAATGATGCTGAACAGCAGCTCACTGGGTCATCTCTTTCAGGCATCCAGCAGCAGTTTATCCTCATCCTTCTCCATGATCCCACCACTCCTTTGGGAGAGGCGACTCCCAGGTTACTGCTGCCCATTTCAGTTCTACCTTTAAGCTCTAAAATTGGTTTTTGTCCTGATCTGAAGTTCTTCAGCGACGTGGTGAAGGTGGCTCTCCTCCCAGTAAGGACAATGCCATATTATAAATGCCATTATATACAATGCCATTTATACTTAAATTTAAATTTCAATGGCTGAGTGTACCCACTGAGCAACCATGGACAGCAATCATTGTCAATCCCTAATTGCAGAGATCCTGGTTCTCACTACAAATCCCATTCCATCCACTACCTGTTTCTCTCCCCAGTGCTCCCTTCTGTTGGAATAACACTGCTTTACTGCACATCCAGCATTCCTTTTCTTCTCTACCACTCCGAGGGGGTTGTTCCAGGTCCCAACACCTCGTGTTGCACATGTGAGCAGTAGCAGCAGGTCCTGCAGGTCTGACCAGTGGCAGAGCTGCTCTGACTGTGAGCACTCAAACCACCCCGTGTTCCCTCCACCTCACACAGGACCTGCTACAGACACATCCCTGCTCTGAGAAGCTTCCACAGACCAAATTGTGGCTTTTAAGATTTTCCAGCAACAGACAGCAAGCATTAGTTACTTCTCTTAAGAAAGAATTACTTCTGATGTGTTAAGATATGCAAAAAAATTATCTAAAAGTGTTATTTCTGAGCCCCCTCTGTGTTTCAGTTGCACTGCCAGAGGAATCACAACCCACCAAACACAGCCTGGCTATTTTGCATTTTACCACAGCTTTATCATCTGGCTGCAAGATTCATCAAGGACCTCTCCCTGCAAAAGCAATTTTGCATTTACAATTGGGTCTCAAAAACGATTTCACGGACAACTAAGAGGTCAGTCATGTAACTACAGAAACAATTCCAGTCGGCCAGTTTCATTTAGACCAACCCCTTGGATGCAGTGCAAATCTGAGTTCAATGATTAACCTGCAGTGACATCTGTGCACTGCAAAGGTGACACATCAGTCTGCTTTGTCCCTTGCTGTCTCACACCCTGCGCATTTGTAACCAAAGGGAGTTGGTGACACTGATCCTCAGTTTGGGCTAATTTGGGACAGTCCAATTTTTAACAGGCAATTTAAGCTGGAGAACAGTACCAGGTCTGGAATCAGTGCAGAGGAAAAAGGTTCTGCAAGTCCCAGCTCCTTCTCAACACGACCCCCAGTTAATTTACAGCTCCCTTCCACACCGAGCAGAGCCAATGGTTCACTCCTCAGGAATTCAGTACTTCCTGAGGTACCACTGACAGCAGGAGGTGCCTCATGCAGCTGAAAAGGCAGAGTACTGTGTCCTCCTCCCACAGCCAGGAGAGGTTGTGCCCACAGCCCTTCTCTCTCCCAGCCCACCCTGCCAACACCCAGGCTGGGACCTCCCCTCGGACTGGCTGCTGGAGCAAAAGCTTAGTTACGGAACCTCTAAGAGTTCTAAGAGCTAAGAAAGCCACCAGCACTTGTTTTGTATAACAAATTTCAGTCTGTCACATGCCAAAACTGCATTAACTGAAAAATTGTTCTGCTTTTAGAAGAAAGCTGTAGCACATTCAAGAGCAAGCAGAATGCAAAATAGTATTTTCACAGGGAAAAAAAGTAACTCATCAATCCTGCTTACAGCTAAATCAACACGATTACATTTCATTTTGAGAATACAGATGCTAACAACTAACATACCAATATCTCTGGAATATTCTACCACAGCATCATCAGTTTGTTTTCACACAGGCACAACAGAATTCCTAAATTATGACACTCTATGACATCTGATTTTCATCTAATTAAGAAAAACAGATTCTAGATTACAAAGCCAGCTTAGGATACATAAACCCACACGATGATTAGGATCAGGACTCCAGGCAACTCCTGGATAAAAATTATCCATCTACAGTTCATGCTGAGTTTTTAAGAGTATTAATTACCACTATAACATTAAATCTCAGTGACTGGAGTGCAAAACTAACCCACTGTACAGCAGCAGCAAAGCCCTTCCTGCTCCTCCTCCTCTTCCCTGAAAACTGAACCCTTCAAGGAAGACAGGCCTATCCACCACCCTCATACATACACTTAAACCTGAGACACAAATTCACATTTGCCTAGTAAGTCTTCAGTCTCTGGCAGAACTCCTGAATTTCCATCTCCGACAGCAGCAAGTGTGAGTGTCCCTTATTCTTTCCAACACACAGATCCACGTCCCTCTCACCAGACAGCAAATGATGGGATCGGTGCCTCCGAGTCCACCTCCATTGGAACATATAACAAACAAGCTCCATCTCTAAGGCTACTCCTTGAGGAACAGAAGTGGAATGTAGCATTTCCCATTTACCACCTCTGCCTAAGGGCTCCCTGTTCCTGCGTACAAACCAACAGCAGCTCCATGGTCCTTACAGCAAGGAACAGGAACCACCACAGGAATCCAGTCTTGTGCTAACAACACAAACCCAGAAAAATAACAGGTTCTTCTGCTGGGCTTTTCCCTGTATCTGGGAGACTTAATCCATGGACCTCGTGTGGCCCAAGTGTTTGCAGCAGCCTGCTCGGCTCGGTCTGTCAGCAGACCCGGCCCAAGGCCCAAGCCTTCCGACTGAAAACAGAAATACATAAACAGGCCCCCATGACTTCCCCTATCAGCCATCCTACTGTCACCAGACACATGCACAGGGAATGTCCTTCTCCTCCTGTGTAACGGGATTAGCTTGCTCAAGGTTAAATGGCCTTAGCAGAAATGCAAACCATATTTTTCAATTTAGATCAAGTGAAAATAAAACACCCCGGCCATAGGAAGTCCACATCGGAGACTGAACAAAGGCCTCTGGTTTCAACAGCTTAACTTGAAAGGTGCTTTATTTTCAAATGAGACCAAATGAAAATGGATCTTGATCTCAGGAGAGACTGCACATTTGATGGCTCTGAGAATGTGCAAGGGGAAACTGCTGCTCTCTGCATAAATTTGAACAGATCGAGGGTCAGATAAATATTTACCATCTTTTTTTAAAAAGTAATTTTCTCCCAGGTGTATACCCCAGCACAATTCCTTGTATATGGAGGGGAAAAAAACAACAAACTACCAAAATGTTTTCCTCAATTAAGCCATTAAAAAAAACCCAAAACAAATCAAAACCAAAACCAGCTTTTTAATCTTCTAGAACAGGTATCAAGAGAGCGCAAGACACTGTTTTTGTGTGGCTTGATTTGTTATTTGGCTTGTGGAGACTGGAAAAAGCTCTAATGCTCAAACTGCAAACATTCCAGGTTAATATTTATATCAAATCATGTTTCACTCATTACTTTAATTCTTGAAAAAAAGTTCTAATAATTTAACTTCTAAAGCTCCAGTTTGGCACTGTAAAAATACCTGGGCTGAAACAGCCATATTTAACCTTTATTCTTATGTTGCAGAAGAGGAAAATCAAGTTCATCCCTATTTTCCCTGGCAGACAGGCTGAGGATGCAGTAATTAATGTTTGTGCAGCACTGCTATCTTTGTTGTTACAATATACCAAAGGGCAACATGTGTTGCCACAATAAAATCACAATTCTATCACCTCACAGAGGAAATGATGGTTACAAGAATTCTGAGTCACCATCTCTGGAGGGATTTAACAGCCACGTGGATGTGACACTTGGGGACATGGTGGCACTGGATAAACAGCTGAAGGCAAAACATAACTATGGATTTTTACCTTCTTCCCATATGCTACATGGAGCAAACATACAAGGAAAAATTAGAAGTGACTGGACACAGAGGCTTTTGAAACCACTCTAAAAGTTTCAGTGACAAACAGAAAATAAATTTTGGGTGAAACAAATAAATAAATTAATGCTTTCCACTGTTTGCTCTTCTTCTAGTTATAAATTAACCTGCAGTGCTACAGGTGGAACACTGCCAGGTAACTACAGGTAAGCATCAGGAATTGAAAGGTCTTTAACAATTCTGCAAAGCACCATGTGCTCAGCCTACAGCTGATCTTCTATACACACTTTCAAATACATTGCTGAGACTGAAAAGTTTTCTATATTTTGACATAAAAGTTCCCTAATCTTTAATTTTTTTGAAATTACACAATTACATAAAACTGCCAATAAAAATGATTTCTCAGGTTCTATAAAAACCAACAGCTTTTCTACTCACCAGAATTCTACAAGGATCAATTATAAAATGTGTATTTTCATTAAAGAGGGATCCTTCAGTTCATTTATCCATGAGTCCCATAGAACAGCAAACTACACCAAGAAGAGTTCATGGAACAGACACCAGGACTTTGAAGTTAACAAAAACCCCAGCAAACCCCACCAGAGCCTCAGATGGAAATGCTCTGGCACCTGAACCCACCCAGCGTGTTCCTGGGAGCACAGAGAGCCTGAGGCAGTAAGAACAAAACAAACCCACTCATTTACAGACATGTATGTGTGTTAGTTCTTTCCAGCTATTAACAAAGAGGAGAGGTGCTGCCAAGCTAAAAACTGAAACAAATACTTCAATGAATAATTAATTAGTAAATGAGTATCAGCTAGTTTCTTTTTTGCTTTTAAATACCTCAGTCTTTAAATTATCACCCTAAAAGTGAAGTGATGGAATTCTACCTACCATGTCTGCCACTACCAGTTACCTGGAACACACTCAGCTTTCCCATTTTCCCAATACAGATGCTGGCTCATCAGAACAATGTTCCCCACTACAAGCACTATAAATGCACCATAATTCTGGAACATTTGTGTTAGTTTTGTCCTCATGTTTCATCCGAGATGTTCACGCTACATAAGCAGACAAAAGACAGATCTGTTTCCCAAGAAGTTTATCATCCAACTCCACAAGACTCCAGCAGCAGCCATAAACAACCCCTATCTCCTGTAATAAATGAGGGACCGAAGAAGGCAGATTAAACTGCTCCTCCACAATCACACTGGTCGTTCCACAGGAGGCTCTAACAGAAGCACAACCCCAAACAACTGTTCCAAACCAGCACCTCAACTGTGACCCACTCCCAGGCTGCTGCAGTGTTATTGCTGCAGAGGCAGCACTGCTCTGTGCAGGGGTTTGCTCTAAGACCCAAAACACTAAAGCAAATACAAGGTACCGTATGGGGACCACCTGACAAATGACCTGGAAAAATGTCTGTGGAGGAGAAAGGGGGGTGTAATTTTGCAAAGGTGTCTCTAAAGGTCTTGAAAAACACACATAGAATGGGGTTTTTTTCTGCAATAAACTCTTCCCATTTCACAGCAGACATCATTCCATCAGAAGTTTCTCAGGGTAAAGACCCACATCCCCCAAACGTAACAGAAAACCAACTGCTTTAACATCAGCAGAAACTACTGCATTTCTCCCTGATTCTCTATGCCTCTATCATTGAGCCAGCTCTTTTTTACCCCTGCAGCAAACAAGGAACATATCACAGCAATATGGTAGTTACCGTAGCACAAAACTGTAAAAATCAGTTGTACAGCAGTAACTTAGAATACAAGGATGAAATCTGGGTGAGAAGTTTGCTCTCCCAAAATATGGCCAGTCTGCAACCAATGCAGATGGAATGTGGAGCAGAATCACAGGTGAATGGAAGCCATGGAGACTCTTCCCTATGGTTTGCATGCTTGTGAAACAAGAGACAAACCCCTGGGTTTGGGAAAATGTAAACATATTTCAGATATTTACCTTCTCTCAGTTCCACATAAATGAGGCAGGAAAGCCCTGTTTACCAAACAGAATTGAAAGGTTATTGCTTAAATCAGAAGAACTAAGTGGTGATTTTTAGCAGTCCTGATTTTAACCAAATTTAACTCTTAGATGTGCCCAGTTAACACCAGATAGCTCTTGTTCTGGCCAAACAGGTGACATTTGACTCGTAACATTAACAGTGTGCAGTGCCCTTATCTGAATCACTGTCACTGGCTTATTTTTGAGAGCACAAATATTTGTGCAGCACTAGGCATGTATGAATTCTAGAGAGAACTCAGACCGAATGAGGATTCTTTTCCAAAAGGCCAAGCAAGCCAAATGGTAATCCTGAGTGTAAAACAGGAATCACTCCAATGGGATAAGCAAGCTGTACTAAAATCTGTAATACTTAATCCTGTCACAAACCTACAGTCTAGGCCAATATTCCCAGTAAGATAAAAAATATTTGCTACCCATTAATTCATAAGCATAGACTCCAGAAGTGACTTCAGAATACACACAAAGCAAACATCCCATGGTGTTCAGAGTCTACATCCACACTGTGACATCTGAGATTAACATAAACTACAGCACAGGGCTATGTACCTTCCCAGGAAAGAATATCTGCTCTTTTACAGCTTGACTAGGTCACTGCAAATTTAATAAGACTGTAAATAATGACACTGGAGGAAGAACGAGGGCTATCTGCTGAGTTCTACCCCAGTAAAACAATTAACCAGGCCTGTCCAGCGCAGGCACACCATGGTTTATCAGCTGTGTGCTCACACAACCAGGGCTCCCTGGCTAAACATAAACCAGCTGGGGCATCAATGTGAACTTCAAACCCATTCTGAATCTTTCCAATGAATAAAACATACCCCTCTGTGTCAGAGAGACACAGGGACCCGTTCCATAGCACGATTTACTCTCCAAGCACTGAATTTTGGCACATCTATAGTTTTCTTTCACTTCTTGTCACTCTTGGCCTTGCCTGCAGCACGACAAAATCTCTGCTAAGGTCATAAAAATGTGCAGATCTACTGACTTACTGAGACTGGCACCAAATACTGCTCTGAACTTAGCACTCTGTCACTCTAAATAACACAGTTCTGAAATCACTTCTGTCATCGAGAAAACACCGAGTGCTTTCACAGAACCCTGACGGGTTAACAGCAATGTGCCAAAGGTATCTTAAAGATTCCATGTGTTCAAACTACTCCATGTATTTATTTCAACAGCAACATGGGAAAAATTATTCATGCTTAAGTGTATTACCGAAAGAATCCTGACAGTAGGGGAAAGCAAAGCAGTTTTCACAGTGCGATCTTAACTCGGCCTGGAAGTGGGAGACTGCTCAGGCACGGGAAAGGAGAAAAGCAAGGTACCAAATCTGGGATTCTATCAGCTATATTCAGGGTTTGGGCACACTGGGAAATCCCTTTAACAATTAGCAAAAGGTCCTTTAAGGTCTAACTGAAAAAGAACCGAAAAAGGACGTAGGACGAAAGTTGAAATCAAAGAATGTAAAAACCAGAGCAGATATCTGCGGGAGAGTCACGGGACTAAAAGCCAATGGTGCAGAAGAAACAACTACTTAAATACAAAAATGATGTGTGATGGCATAGAATTCTTAATTCAGCATGACTCTGAACTCCTGCCCATTCTACAAAGTAATCATTCTAAAAACTACCTGCTGAGGGGAAATTCACCAACTATTCACTCTTCATGGCAAGAGGCAAAACCCCAGCAGTTCTGTGGCAACATACAGTTTATTCCAGTTCTTGCCTCCCAACAATATTTGCCTGAAGCGTACAGGGAAAAAACCCCAAATTCGTCCTTTTTTTTAAGTTATTTTTAGGTAGTACAACCTAGAGTGGAAAAGTTACTTTTCTCTTCAAAAACGTCCCCTACTAAAGACACCCTATTATACACCTGACGTTGTTATGCAAAAAAAAAACTCTGCTGAAAAGGTGTTTAGTCTGCAGAATTAACTAAACTTGCACAGATTTCTCTATGCAATTCAGGGGTTTTTTATCTTTACAATTAACAAGAGATTAAAGCTCCTGATAAAGCCCACAACTATTTCTAGCCCAAGGCCAGCTCTCCATCTAAACTGTGGGAGGGAATTTAAATGAGCCTTTTACCTGCTTAGTTTTCTTTCGACTTCTTTGGTAGCTTTAGCTTCCAATTCTCTGGAAGAAAAAGCGGTGTTGGTTTCCATGTCAACAGCAATGCATCAGGAAAATAAAACTGGTGCGGGGTCAGGATGCACAGGGAGCTCCAGGCGGGTTGGTCAGGAGGGAGCAGGGAGGACATGGATAGCCCAGGGATCGGATGCAGCGGTGTGAGCCCCAGGGATGGCGAGGGGAGCAGGCAGAGCCCGTCCCTGCCGCCCTGCGTGCCCCCTGAGCCCAACCCAGCCCTGTGCGTCCTACCTGCACCCCAACACCCACCCCTGTGCGTCCTACCTGCACCCCAACACCCGGCCCTACTCCG
>JAYRBT010000033.1:15651022-15676411 GCA_036023395.1 Myiotriccus ornatus | reverse complement strand
GGGTTGCCCCCCCCCCCCCCCCCCCGTTTTAAAGCCAGTCCAACTTGCGTTCCTCAATCTGCATTTGGGAAGGCTGCCAACTGCAAAATGGAATTGCTGAGCCTGGATTTCACTCTGCATCCAGCCAATTACACCGGCCTCACATCCCTGCACTCAGAAGTGGTGCAGTGCAAGAGATGCTCCCAATCTT
The DNA here is from genome assembly GCA_036023395.1 of Myiotriccus ornatus. Taxonomy (NCBI): domain Eukaryota; kingdom Metazoa; phylum Chordata; class Aves; order Passeriformes; family Tyrannidae; genus Myiotriccus; species Myiotriccus ornatus. Next base: position 15,676,221 of record JAYRBT010000033.1, on the reverse strand, counting down.
TATTGATTTACCAGGCCTGCACTTCCAAAGGGAATCACACTGGTGGGCTCCCTGTGGCTCTCCCCAGCTCCCACACTCCATACTTCCCAGGCATTAGCGAATATGGCCCTGTCCCAGGTTGGACTTGGCTCCCAGCCAAGTGCCTGGACCACAGGAAAAAAACCTTCCCTCTCATGGAGGCTGGTGGAGGAATGTCCCCCGGCTCTGAAGGTCCCTCAAGATGCTGCTGCAGCAGCAGGTCCAGCCACCCCGGGCATCACCTGCCCTCTGGGCGGCTCAGCCAGATTTGCCCACATGGAATCTGCCAGGTCCATGCGTGCTGACCTCTCTTCCACAGCTGTGGCTCTTTTCTAGCTTGTTTCTAGATTTTTGCTAAACAAAAAGACAACTCCAAAAAGTAGCAGAGCACTCTTTGGAGAGCCCACAGAGTCACAAACCACTGTCCTTCACTGCCAGCAAGAAGATGTGGATGATGTGTGAAGGGAAAAGTGCTTCCCTTCCTGCTTCTGCCCTCCAGTTCCAATAATTTGCTATGGCCTCATGCAGTCACTGAGCTTCACAGACAAAACGGCTTCCCCTCCCTTCAGTCCACCAGCTGCACCCATGGCAGAGCTCACCCTTCCTCCAGGGTTAATCCCAGGTGGTGAATCGGTGAGAGACACATGAGCTACACCTCCAGAGAAATGCCAGTGCCCTGGGAGAGGGACGGGACTGACCAGAGCACCGGAGTGGTCAGTACTCTAGTGCCAACACAGGAGGCTGCACTGTCCTGGGGCTGCACACCCTGTGTGTGTCTGCTCTGTCCTCCACCATGTCCAACAAGAGTGAGCTCCTTTCTAATCAATGCTCATCGATTGCCTCACTCACACCTGCCCTTTCTCAGCACAGCACCAGATTAACAGATTTCACCTGTTTCTTTTGCACTTCCCACTGACAATGGCACAAACAATTCCTACTCTGCTGCAGACCAATTCTTTTTGTGCTAGCAGCATGCTCTGGTTTAGGCTTCAGAGAGCAATTCGTCTACTGAATTTCCTAATTAGGAAAAATAAAATGGGGCCAGGACACACTTTATTGAGCAACATCACAGACCACAGCATGAGCTCTGGCACTTGTTACCTCCCGGGACTGTCTCCAGGTGTGAGAGTGTCCTCACGCAAAGTCACGTCCATGCTGCCAGGGTGGCACTTTGCCGGGGTCACAGCTGGCACTCACTGGGATCTTTCTGTGCAACCTTGAACTCCTGTGCTCCTGATTCTCCCAGTGGTCCCAGTCATGGCAACTGTAATGCTGGGGTGGTTATATCTCGCCCTAACAGTGCAGTGAATTACTTAGCAGACTGTCTGAGGTTTAGCAAGATGAGAGGTCCTTCCTGTGAGACCCTTGAGACCAGCAGCTTCATGCTCGCTCCCCACTGCAGCCCTGCTCGGCACCCAGGCTGTGAGGGACGTGGCCCACAGGCAGCCACAGGGGGAAGGGGCAGTGAGCTGGGGTACGATCCTGGCTTTGGGCTCTGAGTTCACTCAAAGCATCTTTTCCCTCTGCCCAGGGGCTGGAATCTCAACTACTGGGCTCTGCAGTTCAGCAGATCTGGCTGTACCTGAGCCTCGAGGACAGGGCAGCGCTGAAAATGGCACGTCTGACTATGCAAGGAAATGTCAGCTACGCTTGGGGAGTGGGAGGGAGGAGGAAAATGTCTCCCCTCTCTTGCTCCTGCCTGTCTGACGTGAGGAGGCTGGCACAGCCCCATCCCGTGCCCTCGGCGGGCGATGTGGTCATGCTGAGCAACAGCACCTTGGCTGGGGGAAAGGGGAGAGCGAGGAAGCACAGTGTTCTCGCCCTGATTGAATCCCGTGGATTTCTGAGCAGCTACTGCACCGATAAAACAAAGGCTGCTTTGAAATGGATGCCTGGCCTGGCCGGCTGCCAGCGCCGGGCGGGAGACAAAGGCTGGGAATACAAATGCAGCGCTGGAAGTGGCGAGCCAAGGATGCTCTGCGGCAGGGAGAGCGCGTCGCCATGGAGACACGGCGGCCAAACCGGGCAGGAAAGGACCTGCACTGGGATGGACTGGGAGCCACAGGAACCACGGGAGCCGCGGGAGCAGAGAGACAGGGTCACTGGTCACACCAGCGCCTCGCTGAACCCACAGGGAGGCTGGACCAGACACCAGCTCTGTGTCTCACTGGGCCAGGGACCTGGCCTGACAAGTGGCATGAGTGGCATCTTTCAAGCAGACAGTGAAAATGTGTCAGGGATCCTTGGAGGAATTCTTTCCCCCTCATTTCATCAATGCAAAAGCTGTCGAGGGTGGAGGCAGGAACTGGTTCATGCAGGTGGCACAAACCCCTGGGCTGGCTTGGGCAGCGACACAGACTGAGCAAACCACTCCATATATCCAAGAGCTCTTGGATCATCTGCAGAAGATGTTACAATTGCTGTGCAGAATTGTGTCATGAAGGGCTGGTGGTGATGAACATGATTTGTGTGCCTGATAGTGGTGTAGGGTGATTTATTGTTTAGAAAGCAGGAACTGCTCCCGTGTCCTGTCCAAATGGCCAGCAGGTCTATGTGGATGGCTCCTGTGTCCTGCCAGGAGTGGGCTGAGGCACTGGCCAGGCAGGGAACATCTGGAGTTCCCCACTGAGGCCAACATCAGGCAGGGGCTAATGCCAGGGAAGCCTCATGCGGTGTGGGGGACACCAGGACCACCCCAAGTCACTGCTCCATGACAGGAGTCACCACCAAAGCACCCGAGACAGCAGCACCCCAGGCAGTGGGGTGAGCCTTGCACATCGCCCTGAGCCCCTCAGGCAGGTCCTTGGGGAGGACCCTCCAACACTGGTACCTCGGAAGGGAATGGGAAAATCAGTCCCAGGAGCTTTCCATAAATCCTGAAGCCCTCATGGCTTCAGAGAGCGGGTGAGGGAGGAGAAAGCAAACCATCATTTTTTAAGGCATGGGAGGCATTTGGGTGGTGCCATGGTGAGGGTGTGTAAACAGCCAGAAAGACAGATTAGGCAGAACAGAGCTCACTGTCAGCACACGACAAATAATGAATGGAGGATAAGAATCCCACAAGAGGCACTTTCCTAATAAATGACATTTTGATCTGTAACTTTAACAACTTGTCCCAAGCCATCAAGTTCTGAATTAGGGAAAGGGAACCCGTAATCTGCTCTGTCAGTCCTGAACAGGGTCAGAGAGGCAGAAATACAGCTGTGAGGAAGGTGATGGGGACAATTTCTGTGCTCACAGGTTGCCCGCCGGAATTCCTTGTTGGCTTTATCACTGATAAAAATCACCACTGAGTTTTCTATTTTCAATACTGAATGGCTGAGGCTCCCTCACCCGGCCCCACGCTCCGTCTGATCCTGCCCCGCGGGCTCTGCAGCACGGGGAGGAACAGGAACAAAAGCCAGCGGAGTGTCTGCACAGTCAAGCCCTACTGAACTCCTCCCGGCTGGTTAACATCTTCAGGCAGGTGTTTTTCTATGTAAATTAAGTCCATGCTTCCTCTGCAAAGTGCTGGACATCCCCACTGATTCCAGGGGGTGGCTGTGACTGCGCTGGCTCTGACAGGGCCCTGACCCCACCAAATCAATTACCAAACACCCCTCCCACCCTCTCAGTAGCAGCCTGTGATCGGACATCCCTGGGTCTCACTTGTTCTCAAGCAATCAAAACTTAATTTATCTTATTTTAATTAAAGCTAAAAAATTCAGTGGCCTTTGATTTCTCTCATTGCTTTGCAGGGAAAAAAAAAAGACCAGGAGGGTAAAGGGACAAGCAGGAGAGAAAGGGCTTTGGGACAATCACACGCTGGCCCTGTTCGCTTTTATTTCATATGTAGTGCTTTTCTTAAAAGAAATAATTATGTTTCAAAATCTCTTTTCCCTGTTCCAAGCGCTGCCTCTTTCCACATTAATGCTATTTGCATGCGCCATCTCCTCCCACCCTTCAATAATTTAAACCTTCATTTTTTATTCACTCAGTTGTCAGATTCATTTACATATCGTATCTCTACACTTAACACCAACTTTGCTCTCCTGGATTTTTTTTAAAAGAGGAAATAGATTTCCCTTCTAATTTAACCACGTCTGGGACAGGCTGGCTGGGAAGGGAACAGCCCTGGTGCAGTGTGGGTTAGAGGGGTGCTGGTCTCTCCTTTGGCGGGTGCAGAAGTGCTGGGGGGCTCAGCAGCCCCCGTGGCCAAACCCTCACCTCCATCAGCTCCCCGGGGGCTCTGCTCAAAGCATGGCCACCTCCCAGATCCTCCTCTCCCCGTCCTCTTTTCCGCGTCCTCCTCCCACAGCCATGGAGAGAACTGGGCCTCACCGCTGCCATGGGTCAGGGCCAGGGGAGTGCATCGGCAGGGGATGACTCCAGGCTTCCCTTCCAGTATTTGCTGCTTTGACAACTCTGCCATTATTAACAGGGCGAGGCAATTAGCGATTGCTGTTAGCGTGGGCTGTGACTGGTGGGTCTGTGGCACTCGGGGCTGCTGCCAGCATGGTGGGGGACCTGTGCCAGGAGCCTGCCCTGCAGCCCCACCGCAGCAGGGGCGCTGCATCCTGTGCTCCACGTGTCCTTCAGCACCCTCTGCCCTGGATCTGCTCAGGAAACCAAGGGAAACCATCAAGTAAAGGTTCAGCTGAAGTTACAGCCTCTCCCTGCAACAGGGTCTGGCACCTCCCCGTGCGAGTGGCAGTGGCAGACCCAGGATGAGCCCTCCCTGATGTTTCAGAGTAGGCTTTGCCTGCCAGCCACCCACCATGGCCCTGCAGAATGAGGGAGGCAACAGGGGCACAAACTTCCTACTGCAGGAGAGCAGGGATCAGAGAACAAGCCCATATGGCAGTGCCTGGCAGCGGGTGCCAGGGACCACCCGGGCCTGCCCAGGGGGGCATCATGAGCCCCTCAAAGGCATCCCTATGGTGCCAGGCTGAGCAAACATGTCAGAGTGTCTGCTCTGTCCTGTGGGTACAGTATCATGGGAGTGAAGGGCTACAAACATTCCACGTGGGTAGGCTTAAGGCCCATGGAAAATAAACAATATTAAAGGCAATTTGAAGGAGAGAACATGAATGAGAAAGGGGTAAATCACAGCGCCAGTCACTGAGGAGAGGCTCAGATCCCCCTCCCTCATTTTCCATATTACTAGAAAAAACAGGGAACTGATCTCAGAATGAGCCCTCTGGACCCAATTTTTCAAGTTAATGAGCTCCCCTTGCAGCTCTTCCCCAGCACAGAGACTCCCAGCACCTACCCTTTGCCACAGCCTCTAATGAGCAGAGCCACCCTCATCCGTCTCAGTGTCGGCCGACACTCGGCATTTGCACGTGTCCCTCGGCACCGAGCGGGGCACAGCCATGCCCTTGGACCCCGTCTGGGCAGCACTGGCAGGGTGGGCATGCTGAGAGCCTGGAGCCTTGGCTCTGCACTGAGGGACTTGCAGCAGCCCCAGACAGAGCCACCGTGGTCCTCCCTAACGCGGGGACCACACTGTGTCTGCAGGGTGGTCTGCCGAGGGGGCTGCAGGGCCTGGCACTGACTGTTTAAAAGCCCTGAGGGTTTGCTGGCAGCTGCCTCCCGGGTGACCCAGCATACTCCTGGCAAGCCTGGCACATTCTCTCCCAGTCTTCCAGCATCAACCTCCAGCTGAATTGGTGTTTGCCAGGTTCAAAATAACCTCTCGTTTCAGGAGCAAGTTGCTTTTCCTGCTCCCAAGAACCCACTTGCAGTCTTGACTGGGAGATTTCCAGTAGTCTTTAGTGAGTCACTGGAGTTGTCCCTTGCCCTTGTCCTTTGCCAGGCTGTGGGAGGAGGGTGGGGGGTGCAGGATGCGGCTCTGGCACTGCAGTGCTCCCTACTATTATGCTTAAATTAACAGGGAAGTTTTTGTAAATTGAAGAATAATTTTCTCTTGGGAATAGATCATTAAATTACAGAGTACTAATGAAAATTTACAGCATCTGGAGAGGGGGGTGGAGGGACAGGCGGAGGGAGCAGTTAGTTGGTATTTTCCCTTTTTTCCCTGGACACAGCCAGGGGAGCTGCCAAGTCCAAGCCCCTGAGCACCGGAGCTGGGAGAGGAGACAGACACATCCACAGGGCTTTGGAGGATGGGACCAAGAATCCCCAGGGGCAAACGTGCAGTGAGTCCCCTGAGAGAGGCAGTGGTGGGGGACGAGACCCCTCCATCGTCCTGCACCGGCACCGGGAGCTCCATCCTCCGGGAGCTCCATCCTCCGGGAGCTCTGCCCCCCGGCACTGACAGCGGCTGTGGGCAGTGGGGTGTCCCTTCCCCACGCCCCGTGCCGTGCCCATCACCCCTCCTCAGCCCTGCCGCGGTGGCGGCTGTGCCCATCGCCCTGGCAACGTGCTGGCTGAGCGATGCGCCCGCCTGGATTAGGGAGCAGCAGCCGCGCTCGCAGGCCGCATTTCTCCAGTCTAACTGAATTTCTTCGGAGCGATGAGGCTCACCAGCTCTGGAAGTGCAGAGGCAGGAGCTGCCTTTTGGGGAGGGGACACTGGAGAGCATTGTGTCTGGGGGGCTTGAAGTGAGAAAATGGAGATTTTTTATTGCTTTGATCATACATAATTTAAATATTCAAACTACTCTGGAATTCACTGAATTATACATGAATTGCACAGGCAGCATTTTTGTAACTCCTGAAAGGCATTAATGGTTTTTCCTCTCCCTTCAAAATCTTGGCTAACCTTAAATTTATTTATTTTAAAATTTTTAAAATTCTAAATCAGTCTCATTCCAAATCACCTTGAGAATGTCACCCACGCTGGGTAATTCCACCAAGGTAGTGAGGGATGTGGTGATCTTTGTTTGCTGTAACATAACATGTTTTGTAGCAGTGTTTGGGTCAGCATGGCAGGGTGAGAGCTCCTCTGAGCTCCCTCCCATTGGGAGCTTCAACTCCGAGCACAGCAGCCACCACAGATCCCTCCAGCTCCCTGGCACCCTGCCTTGGGTTAGCTTGGGACACAAGGCTGAGGGAGCTGGAGGCGCCCTGGGCCAAGGGAGCACCTGAGCCTCCCTGGACATACCATCCCTCCCTCCTCGTCCCATTTTCCAAGGCCCTGCACAACAGGAGCATGGGATGTGCTGCCCCTCAACTGGTAGCTGCTGTCTGTCAGCCAGCCCAGTGGCCAGATGTTGTGGGAAGGGAAGGGGCACGGCCAGATGTTGCTAATCTAACCCTACTCTCTGTCAGTTTGAAGCCATTCCCCCTTGTCCTATCACTACAACAAGCAGCTCTTTCCCTCGGGGCTGGATTCTGAGTATGCTCCCCTCCCCGTTTCCATCAGACCCAGCACAGAGCTCCCAGGCAGGGATGAAGCCAGGCAGTGCCTCTGTGTCACTCCAGATCTTTGATTCCAAGGAGAGCATTTCCCAGCCCTGGGAGGCTCTCTGGGGAGCAAGCGAGAGGCTGCAAGAGAAGCGGGACCCATGCAGCCCTGTCTGCAGCCTTTCCCAAGTTACCTCATTCCTCATTATCCTTCCCTACCCTTTTAATTTCTCTCTAAGCTCAACCAGCTATTGCTGTTCAAACTGAAATAATTAATTGGAACAAAATTGCCACTGTAGGAGAAAAGAATGATTAAACCCATCCAGCGGACAATGGGGCAATCACAGCCTAAACAGCTAATTACAGGGATACAGGATAATAACAGAGCCCTGGGCAAACTCTAGGGCTGGATGAGCCGGGAGGAGGGTCTGGGCTTGACTTCGCTCCGGGTTTGGTGCCTGATTCCTGGAGCAAAGATACAAATGTAAGAATGAGAGATCATTAGGGGGGGAATACCCACACAGGTCTGCTGGGGAAACACGAGCAGCAGGAAGCCCGGACACCCCGCTCAGCTCTGCGCCCACCGTGCCCCGGAGTCACTCCGGGTGGGAGCCACCGTGGGTGCCCCGGGAGATCAGCACCAACCCTCTCATGGGAGGAGCACAGACAGCGGCAGGTTTAACTGAGTAAATTGTTAAAGCACATTACGCACGTGTATGCATATGTGTGTCCATGTACAGATGGCCACTCACTCTGAGACTCCTTTTTGGGAATAACAGTGTCAGGAGGTCTGGATGGAGCAGAGCAGCCCAGCAAGCCCATGGCCATCGTATGGGCTTGTGCCCAAAGGATAGTGAGAAGAACCACTGGGATGTTTTGTTCTGCCTCTGCAGCAAAGGGTGATCTTGGTCCAGGAGACCGTGCTGCAGAGCAGCTGGACCAGTACTGGGGCAGGGAAACTGGAGGAAACATTGGATTGGGACCGACCATTTCAAGGAATAAACAGAGTTATGAAAGAAGGGAACAGGAACACCAGCAGCATTTCATGGGAGATGGGGTGCACACCTGAGCCCTGGTTGTGGGGACACATGAGCTGTGTGTCCTTCCCAAATCCCTGTGTTTCACAGCTCTGCATCGGGCCCAGCATCTTGGCTGCAGAGGGGGGTCACCTCCCCCCACCCATGGAAACCATGTCACCAGGGGACATGGCAACAGCAGGGTCAACATGTCACCTCACTGGCCCAAAGTGAATGCCACCAACCATCTCCAGGTGGTCACAGCAGCAGGAATACCAAGGGACAATCCTTTTTTGGGCGATGCTGTGCCCTGCTAGGCTCTGAGGGGAGCCAGGGATCACCATGTCTTCCTTCCTGCACCCTTCCTGCTCTCCCCGCTCACATTAAAACTCATTTAGCTCCCAGTCAGGGACCTGTGACTTCCCTTAATAAAGACATTTTTCATCTCCCCAGCCTCAATGAGAGTGAGTTCAGAGTGGTGTGAAATTGGAAGTGGTCACGGTGTGTGCGTGGTGGCACTTCCCCAGGTACTGACACAGGGGCTCCAGCTGCCTAGAGCACATAAATCCCTGCCAGCTCCACATGACTTTGGTCATAGCTCATTTTCTGATGGAATTTTGACTGTGACTGGAGCTTCTAACAGGCATTTTCAGCAATGGGCTTGGCCCAGGGTAGAGGGTAAGTCCCAGGAACTAAATGTAGAATAAAGGAGGCTCCTCCCAGCTTATGGGAATTGCTGGGGCAGGACCATCACAGGAAGGCTTCACTTCATGATGAGCTCCCAGTGCCTTCCAGGCAGAGCTGAGGGAGGTGACAGGGGGATCATCTTCACCCTGACCACCTCACTGTGCCCTGACAGGGGCAGGACACATCCATCCCCACTCTGCACAGGTCCCCCAGCCAGGGAAGGGCTCCTGGATCTCCTGCCAAAGTGGAGTTCCCCTGAGCCCCCTGAGTCCCCAGGTCCCCTCAGCACTGTGGGGAGCCTAAGCTTGACACACAGCCTGCCTGGGACTGCAGGAAACGGGACTGCTGGGGATCCATAACCATGGCCTGGCAGGGATCACCTGCCTCGGGCAGGGAGCCAACTGCAGCCATTGGTGTAATTAAAACAAGGTCAGGCACAGCCAGGGAGCCACAGCCGACCCTCTGTGTGTCAGTGCTGCTCCTGCCTTTGAATGAAACATCCCTCTGCTGCCGCTCCGGCTCCGAGCCAGTCCCAGGCACAGGCAGCCAGACTGCAGCCTCTGCCACACCCAGGTCCTCAACAGCTCAGTGGAAGCTTTGGGTTTCTCCCCAAAGGACAAGAGGAGCACTCTGCAAGTGTCAGACACTTTAGCAGATCAGGTATGTGCTTCCCTCTGAAGGCAGGTATCCTAGGGGACCACCCAGAGCAGCTTCTCCCTGATTTTGTTGGGTTTGACCCTGTGTCCTGCCAGCACTGCACTCCGTTTCCCAAAGTGTACGAGTTCCCCCACTTCCAGTGAGACAGTCACACCCCACAGCACTGGGGTCACCAACCTGGGGCTCCCTGACACCAAGAGTTGCCCCACGCCCTGGGCTGGGGTCTCACAGGACCCCTGTCACTGGAGCTGCAGTCCAGCCCCTCCATCTGCCTGAAGGGTTCTTGGATGCTCTCAGAGGGGTTCTGAGGCCCAGGGAAGTCAGGACTCGCCCCCACCCCATGTCCTGTCCTTCCTGCTGCAGGGATAACTTGGTGTTGGGAAAACAGCAGCTCAAGGTCTGGGAGCATCACTGGGAGGACGCGGCAGTTCCCATCACCGGCTCACGGGTCTGTGTGACTGCCAGGCCTGGATGGCGTGTGAGACACAAACCTTCACAATCACGCTCGTGATGAGAAGTCAACCCAATGTACATGCAACCAAGGAGCAACCATTCAGGGAGAGCGAGCCGCTGCCTTACTGTTCCGAGTCTTCTGGCACCGGAGGGTGGGAGACCTCTGCTTGGCACTTAAAGGGCGACAGCTCTTCTCTGACCTTTATGGAGACAAAAGACAGAGAAGGTTCAGCTCCACTGCAGTGCAGGAGCAGAGCTCTGAGAGTCAGGGTCGTGTCCCCACGGGAAGGCTGGCAGAGCTCAGCTCTGGCGGCAGCGCCACCTTTGCCAGTGTTTGGGGATGCTGAGCTGGGGACCACAGACTGCCCCGGTCCTGGTGCCAGCTGTGGCACTTTAGGGAGCCTACCTGGTCAGGGCTCCCCTGAGGTCAGGGCTGCCAGGGAGGCTGAAGCCCCAGCACCGAGCAAATGTGCCCGGCAAGCTGGAGAGGCTTCTGTCAAAACCTGTTTTTCTGTGAATCTTTTCACACTGGCAAAGCTGCAAACACTGTGTTCTGTCGGGACCCTGCAGACTGACAGCAGTTACCAGGACCTGTGACCAGGTGAGCCCCCTGTGCCCCCGCAGGTGCCGGAGCCCACCGTGTTCAGCACAGCGCAGATCCTGCACTGGGAACTTGTAAAGGAAAATTAAATGAGTTACAGGAAAAACTTCATGGGTACACTTTTCAGAGGTTCAGTGAGAGCAAACAAGTCTTTGTGATTTAAGTGGCATCCACCCCTGCTAAACACAAGCCCCCTGTGCTGGGCAGCATCTTGGGGTCCCCCGGCAGTGCCTGTGCCCCCCGGAGCAGCTGCCCAGCCGGAGGCAGCCCCGTGCTCTGCCCCCCACTGCCCCGTGGCTCCCTGGCACACAAAGTGCAGCGCTGGGAATTGTATTTTCCCCCGAATGCTCTGGAAGAGAAGGACTGAGACTGAGTGCAGATTTTGCTGCCTGCTCCCTGAGCCAACCACCTCCACCCGAGCACAAACAGCCACAGGCCAGGCCCGTGGCCATGCCGTACACAGCCTGATTAATCACATTGCTCAGGAAAATATATTGGCATAATTAATAACATGAGGCATCTCTATCAGCCTCTGTGGTGCAGCAAATTATGAGGCAATAACACTTGGACGTGTTGACCTGGATTTCATATATAATCCATCAAACCATTCCCACCCGGTTGGGTCTCTGGAGACATGAACAATACAAGAACGATAATTAAACAAAAGCAAGATGGACTGCACTGATGCACCATTAATCACTCCCACTGTTGTGGGGAAGGCATGGGACCCCCAGTTTTGCCCTTTTTTCTGCACAGGTTTTGTTATATTATGGGCCTGGAAGGGGCACCTTCCAGTGCTGCTCATGGTGTGTGGTAGAGACGAGGGTTTGGTGTCATTATCCTGGAGCAGCAGCAAGGACAGGCTGCAGCTTGCCACAGGGATTCAGGGAATGGGTAACAGGGCAGTTACCAGTGTGGGCAATCCTTAAATCCAAGGGAAGAATGACCAGCTCACAGGGAGGGAGGGGAGAGCAAAGCTCACCCCGTCCATCCCATTCCCCATGTCAGAGACATTTATGCTGCTGAACACCACTGACGGTGCCACCTGAGCCCTCACTGCTGCCACACGTGTTCCCTGTTCACGTAATTCCCACGTCCTGCAGAACACGGGCCATCCCTGCCGAGGCCACCCCACCCACGGCCATGGCACCGGCCAGCCGGGGCCGGGTCCTGCCCTGTGCCCACGTGTGCACCCAGAAGGGTGAACACCAAAATAGAGGCACCTCTGGGACTAGGAGAGGAGCAGGGCTGAGTGGAGCCTGGCTGGGCATGGAGCAGTGCCCATTCCTGGGCCCGGTAGCATTCCTGGCACAACATATGCCCGGAGCTCAGGGCATCTTCCTCAGAGAGGTGCCCAGACATGCTCCCAGAGGTCCCCAGACACATTCCATTGACTTTCTATTTCATTACTGTTATCAGTTCATGAGACACTTGTGTGTTCTGTGGGAACACTTTGAGGGGAGGGATCGGGTGAACGATGAGGATGCAGCTGGCTAGTAACTGAATCTGGATTTAGTATCCCATTAGGGAGATTGTATTTTGCAGCAGCAAAGAAAAGGTTTGCAGAAAGAGACAAAAATATTTTCAATAGGACATCCCCTGATCAAAACAAAACAAAGCTAATGAGTTTGTTTATCTCAAGTGTGAGGACAAGGTGGGCTGGGAGTGAGCTGGGGGAGTTCCTGCTGGGCCCTAAGGCTGTACCTGGGCTTCGGGGCTCCCACTGAAGCTTCACCTACTAAATGAGTTTAATCATGTCTGTCATTAGTCATCTTTGTCAAGCCCTCATTTGGAGGCCATTTAAAGGGGATTAGAGGAAACATCCACTCTTTATTCCCCTACAATAGGGATTAACTCTCAGGACTCACATGGCATTTTCCTATTGAAGGAAAGAAGCAAAATTAACTCATAACCACCAAATCCAGTGCCTCCACCATGGAGTGGAACTCAGAGCCATTGTTAGGGGAGGAATTACTGGGACAACACCTGGGGTGCTCATCTATACTCAGGGGAGCCACAAGTGCAGGGCCGAGGATTAGAGGCTCACAGGAGTGGCAGGGCAGTACTGTAAATGTGCCGTGTAAGATCCAGCACACTGGCAGGGGAACCACCAGGTTCCTGGTAAAAATTTAGTTCAAGATGAACCTGACTGCAGGTACTCCAAAATCATCAGACTCGGTGAATTACACACACAGAGGAAAGCCTTTGGCTAGGGATGCAGTTGGTGTTGCTCCAACAAGTGGGAAGTCCTGCAGAGGAATCCTCTCTGTGAGAAGGGACTCAGCTCCCCAGAGGTCCCCGCCGGCGCGCAGGGCACTGAGCAAACATTTGCTAATCCAAACCGATTCAAAACAGACTGATGGGCTGTGCCAGCAGCAGGCAGCTGCCCACGGTGCTCCGTGCCCGGCTGCCTCACTGCCAGCACCACCCATTCCTGCCTCGCAAAGCCAACCTGGCTCTGCCTGCACCTGAGCGACCCCAAACAGTGGTACCCCTGACCCGAGCCAGGCAGCGTTCCCGGCCACAGCCTGACAGCATCCCTCCCGCCTGCTCCCTTTATCCGAAGAAACACCGCTGACACAAACAGCCTTTCAACATTATTTAGAGAACCGCTGTCATGAAGTGTCTTCGCCCTCTGCCCCTCGCCCTCAGGGCCCCCGGCCGAGCTTGCGGCGGCACCTCCGTCAGGGTTTCTCCGGCTGCCACAGGAATCCCTTCCCCCGGCGGAGAGGAACGGGCAGCGCTGCAACAGCTCGGCGCACAGAGGGGACCCTCGTTCCGAAAGCTCATTAGTCTTTAGCAGAGTCTTTGGGTTAATTCGGGAGGTTACTCACCCGTCAGCGTGAAGGGATCCCGACGGGAACGCTCCTCCTGCGCGCGCCCGCAGCCTTCGTGGGGAGGAGAGACGGGAAGGGAAACCTCTCCCAGGAGCACAGCAGCACTCGCATCCTCCTCCCGGGAGCGGGCAGCGGCCGGCGGAGTGCCCGGCACCCCGGGCGGGGCAGCGCCCACTGCCAGGCCCCCCTGGGCGGAGGGAGAACCCCCCGGCCCCGCTCCCTCCTCCCGGGGCGGGACCCCGACCTCGCCTGGGCTCCGCTCCGGCGGGGAGCGGCCGCGGGGCGCACGCTGGGGGGCTCGGCGGCAGCGGGACCCCCCGGCAGCCCCGCGGCCCCGTGCGCCGCCGGCACGGCTCTGCCCGCTCGCCATCGCCGTCCCGCCGCTCCGGCCGCTCACTGAACGCGTCCTAAATCAAAGCGACGCCCGTGAGGCGCTCGAGCCGCTTCCCTGGCTTGGGCACAGCTCCGGATTTGGATTTAGCATCTCCTGAGCCAAGTCCTCGGTGCATTCTGTGTTAAATAACTAAGGTTAATTTGATTTGATGCACCACTTCATTACCATAAACAGCTCACAGTGTGTCAGTCCTCTGTAATTATGGTTCCCTACAGCCGGCATCTTGCTCATTTTCATCAGTGCTGGAGCTTCCCTGTGATCCCCTCCCAGCCAAGCCCTCCTGCCTGAACTCCCCTCAGCTGTGATTAGGTGTCATTTATTCTGCAGCTGATGGTTACACTCATTTACAAAAATAGGGGCAAGGATATTAAATTTGCTTTTCATTGCAGCCACACTTGCCCCTGGTGGCTGGGACGAGGCTGTGTGTGCAGGGGACCCAGCAGGGAGGAGAAGGGATGCTCTGAAGGGAAGGTGCTGCAGCGAGGGGATGCCAGGCTGGGGAGCCCCAGCAGAGGTAGATTGGGGTCAGCAGTGCCAGCAGACAGGCAGGGGGCAAGGCCTCTTCTGCCCACCATTGCCTTTGCCAAGGCAGGCACTGCTGTCCCCCTCCTCCTCAGCTACATCTTTCCACGTGTTCCACAGACTGTCCCTATGCTGCTGGAGCCGTCCCTGCTGCTCTGACCTCCAAAATTGGGCTGTTTCCTCACTGTCTCCCATTTAATTCCGTGGAAGTGCAACTCTGGAGATGTTTGCCATCAATTTTGTTTGACAAATGGCTCCATTGTTTGGAAACTCTGTAATTTATAGAAACATGGCCACACTGGCCCATCCCACAGGTACAGTGAAGCAGCTGGGACAAATCCCACAGCTCATGTGGTCAGAACACACCGTCTCACTGAGACACAGGGGGAATCTGGGAACTGACGAACCAACAGCACAGAGAAACCTGGAAGCATCACACTGTGGCTGTGGGTAGAGCTGCAGATGCCATGACTGGTCTGAACCCACACTGGCAGAGGTAGAAACCCAAAGAATACAACATTAGCCCTGCCCTGCGCTGACAACGCTGCTCCCCCTGCCAGCACCGGAGAGGGGGACATGGTGTGCAACTAGAGTATCCAGGACAGAAGAGGAATACCTGATAAATGACACAAATACACAATATCCAAGCAGAATACCCAGTACACAAGAGGAAAACCCAGTTCACAAGAGGACTACCCAGTACAGAAGCAGCAAACCCAGTATACAAGGCTAATCCACTGGGAGCACCCTGTCTCCTGACCACTGGCTGGGCTCCATCTGTCCTGCTGCCCAGAAGGGCCTGTGGTGGCCATGGCCCCATCCCCACTGGGTTCTTGTGAATCCCCCTAAGGCTGGCCACCCACCACCGCTCCCCCGGGCTGGGCACACTGTCCCTCCTCACCCAGCCCTGCTCTGTGCCGGGATGTTCCACACACTGGTCCCACTCCCCACAGAGCAAACACAGAGCTCACCCACAACAGTCCCTCTGTTATGATTTCTGGGGGGTTTAACTGGAATATGCCCGGAGCTCAAGTGGTGGCGTTTGCAGGGCTGGCAGCATTCGTGGGGCACTGGGCTGTGACAATATAAAATAGACATTGTTAGAAGCCACTTAAGCCTTTCCGTGGGAGGACTGCAGAGCCCTGGAGCAGAGCCCAGGGGATGGTCTTTTATTGCCACTGTGACCAGGTCAGTTACTCCAGAACTCAGCAAATTATTTATGAGGTGGTTGGCCTGTTAAAACATTAACACATCCATCACCCTGTCGCTGATCCCTCTCCTGTGTTCATGGCACCATTGGGCTTGGGAATTTACTGGCATTTGATTTGCTTCAAAGCTGCATTTGCAAGAAAACCCTCACCTCCAGCTGCCACTGTGACAGTTACAGCTGGACCCAGCAGCTCCTCCAAATGCCCTGAGACTGTTTTTCCTTCTGGTTTTGTCTTTGTTCCTGCTGCCTTGTTGCACAGCCTAAACAAAGGCACAGATTGGCTCTTTAATTTGCAAAGACACTTCAGAGCAGTAAAAATCAAATTTAGGTTTTAGCATTAGAATCTCAGCCTGCCCTTTAAGTGCGAGTGCTGGCCGTGGGAGCACAGGATGAGCCAGCCCAGCACTCCTCTGAAAGTGATAACCTGGAGGATAAATGGGCTGGCGGCTGTGGGCATCCCGTGGTGACAATCCAGCAGGGAGAGGCAGATAGTGCTTCCTGGGAAGTGGGGGCATTTATTTCTGTCTGTCAAGACACAGGGAAGATGGAGAACATACAAGGGATGGGAATTAGTGTCTTAATCTATTGCGTTTACTCTTGTCCCTTTTTTAAATGCCTTTGGCTGCTCATTTTCCTGCATCTGATATTTTATTATCATGTCTTTTATGACATTTCCAGATATTCATTAAATCAAAAGGGAGAGTTCTGCTTTGTGTGCTGTCTGGAGACCCAGCAGAGTGGCTGGGGATGCCTGGAGAGGGGGGTCTGAACCCAGCTGTCTCCTGGCTGCTGGGGAGCCTGGGGGGAGCCCCAGCCCTGCTCGTTTGGATGAGGGAAGCAGGAGGAGGAATAAAACCACAGTCCAAGGAGTGCTGGCAGAGTCCGGAAGCTCACCCTGTTCCTCTTGCCACAGCCCATCTGACGGGGGAACCCATCCATCTCTGTCCCACGCTGGGTCAGAGTGCCCAGAACTGGCTGCTGTCCCCTCTGCGATGGACGAGGAGCTGCAGCAAAGAAGGAAGGAAAAAGCTGCTCTTCATGCCCACTACAGACAGGTCGGGAAGCAGCCGGTGAAGATCTCTGTGAGGACACAGCTTTAGCTGAACAGGCTGTGCTGAGCCTGAAACTCCATCACGGCCCATTTTCCCGAGGCAGGAGCCAGGGACAGACTCCCTGCCCTGCGGGTTCCTTCCCTTGCTGTCGGCACCCCAAAGGCCCCTGCGCTCCTGCCACAGTGGGATGCACATGGCAGGGACACGCCCTGCTCACCCCAACCCCATCCCCGCTGGCCCCCCGGGGCTACACTCAGCAGATTCTCTGTTTGCTGGGGCCTTTAGTTACCGACTGTTCATTCACAGCCCTGAGGAACTTTTCTTTATTCCCCAGGCTGTCTGTGGGGGGCTGCTCGGCAGTGCTTCCTGCACTCTTTGCCCTGGGTTTTGCAAGGGGTGGAAGACTCAGGGTCCTGGGCAGGTCTGTTGGCAGAGTCCTGGTGTCCTGCAGGGTTCAGCTCTCATGTTTGAGGGTTTAATGTTGGCGACACCCACAGCTCTGAAGCAAATTCAGAAGCAGAGACTGATGTGGGAGACACGCAGCACGGCATCTGTGTGGATGGAGCACCTGGGAGAACTGCAGAGTGACAGTCAGGAAGGTCCCAGAGAAGGTTCTGAGGAAAGGTCTTGTCCCTGGTCCTGGAGGAAGGTCCCGGGGGAAGGTCCTCGGTGCTGACACCCGGCTGGCTGCTGGAGGGTGGCTGCCCCCTCTCTTTGCATCAGTATCTTCACTGCTCTGCGGCTCTCAGCTCCTCAGGAGAGACTGGCCCATGAACCACACTGGAAGCATCAATAGGACCTGGAAGAGAAGCACCCGGGGGCAGCCCTGGAGCCCGTGATCCCTGCGGAGCAACAGGAGCGGAGCACAGAGGGACAGGGCTGGGCCAGCAAGAGGGACTTCACTGTGGGCCCCAGAGCTGGGAGGAAGGCAATGAGGGTGAGGAGGAGGAGGAAAGGGGAGGAAACCTCCTGCATGGGGGGCTCTGGGCTTCGTGATTTGAGGTGTTGCTGCAGTGGGATTTGGCTGCCCCACTTGCCGGCCAGCACAGCGGGTGCACAGCTGGGGGTTTGCACCCGGGACCGGCCCCGAGCCCTGAGACACGACGGCGATGTCCTGACTCCTGCCAGGAGCTGTGTCTGCAGCTCCAGGTGCAGTGAGGCTCCAGGGGACACCGGCTGGACGTGCAACAAGAGGCTGCACGCTTCACACTGCACGGGGGGACACCACGCTGGCACTGGGGCTTCCACCGTGTCCTCTCCCTCGTACTGTGGGGGAACATTCACAGGAGCAGGTTTTGATGGGAGCGGAATTCCTGCCATGAAACTATTACAGAGCCAATTAAACCCAGTAAAAATCCAGGATGTGAGCAAAGCGCTGTGGGAGAGCAGAGCAGTGAGGGGGGTGGGTCACTGGTTGGTGTGTTCAGGGACAGCCGCCTGCCAGGCAAAGACAGTCTGTATGAGCATAGGGAAGGACCATCCTCCAGCAGCGCCGCCACCAAAGCTGCTTCCCTGTGATGGAATTACACAGGAGCTGGACTTGGGAGCGGCAGCAAACGTGAGAACAGGGCAGGGCAGACATTGATGCCAATTAAAAGCTTGTGGAGCTCATTCCCCCAGATGGCAAATCCTGACTCCAAACACGAGCCTGTGTTTGCCGAAGCCGCGCATTCCAGGCTTGCACAAGGCAGCCAGCCTGGACGGCGGGTGATTGGCAGCCGCATTCAGAAATCCCTTTCTCTGTTGTCCCTGCAAGATCCTTGGAGATGCCTCTGCAGCATATGGCTCCCTTCAGCAGCACAAAGGGCCCGCAGCGGCCTGGGAATGCCCCGAGTGTTAAATACGGGATCACTGCTGCGACAGTGCTGCACCCGAACGGCAGCTCCCACCGGTGTCAGCTCCAAAGGGCTTTTGTGGATAATTAGTTCAAGGACAAAAAATATGAAATTGTTACCGATGGTTGAACCTGCAGTGGGCTCGAGTGACGTGCAGGGTTGGCCATCGTCCCCCGTGCCCCGGCTCCCTCCGCGCTTTCCCTGCTCCCCGTTCCTGTGCTGACAATGGGGGAACAAAGGCCGGAGCCGGCACAGGGCAGTAATTCATCGGCGCCCCGGCACACAGCTGCCCTCTCCCAGCACAGCTGCCAGCCACCCCAGACACGATTCACCCAGCCTCCATTCCCATGGTCTCCAGGGAGATGGCGATGGACCTGCATCCTAATGATGGGTGGCTGACGGCACCCGCACCCACAGCCAGCTCCCTCCGGCCCTTCCCGGCACCAGTGCTCCCGGCACTATGGATTCAGCCCCGGTTCCAACACAGCAGCCAGAGTGGGAGAGCGGGTGGCCCCACCCCAGTGGGGGCATTGCTGGGGACAGCATTGGGGAGCGCCGATGCACCGACCAAGCGCCAAAATAAAACCTGCATTGTCTGAGAGCCGCCACTTCGGGACTGGCAACCTGGCATTGGCACTGACCACCTGGCACCAACCACCCTTCAGACGAGGAAGGAAGAGAAACCAGCCCCCCAAACCCACCCCAAGCAGGACACTTCGTGGTGACACCCTGGCACGAACGCAGCAGAGCCGGCGGCCGCAGAGCGCCCTGACCCCCGCCCCAAGGAGCCCTTTGCGGAGCGCCGCGATGCTCGGGGGACGGAGATGGGACAGGCGCCGGCAAACCCGCCCCGCCCTCACACCCGACCCCTGCCCGAGCCCCCCGGGCAGTGCCGCAGCCCCGGGGCCACCGGTGGCTCCCGCGGCGCGAGGCCGCACGCGGCGGAGCCCACTCGTGCCCCGCATGGTAATGAGCCAGCGCAGCGCCAATTAATTGCTGGAAGCGATTCACTCACCGAATGGGGAGCCGTGGCGCCGGAGCGGAGGGCAGGGCTTGGCAGCACTGCGGCGGCACGAAGCGGGTACGGCTCCACCACGCCGGGCAGGTGAGGGCAGGAGACAGACCTGCTGATATTTTTGTATTTAAATTTCTTCTTTTTTCGAGCTCACGTAGCATTTAGGGTCACATGCTGCTGCGAGCATCGGTCGCACCGTCACGTGCCGGGGTCAGGGCTGACGTGATGAGCAAACCTGATGAAGTGCCACCACGACCCATTTTGCGTCGACCCTAAAACACTTAGTTGTAAAAACCTAATTTATGAAGGGGTTAATGAAATAATTAATTTTTGAAGCAGGCTTCTATCCTTAAGGACCAAATAATTTCATGGGGAGGGGGCGGGAGAGCAAGAGATGGGAATGAAGTGCCAAGATTTCGATGAATATTTAATACACCCTCCACGCTCCTCAGCAGCTCCTGCGCTTGGAGCGGCGCCAGCGCCAGCGGAATCTGTCCTTTGTTAATAACCAAATCGACGCCCCTGCTGCTGGTCGGTGTGTGTGGCTCCATCAAGCTGGAGTGTGTCACAGTGGACTGGGGGGATGTGGGGCTCAGTGAGCAACCACCCGTCCCCACCACACCACCGGGCAAAGCACCAGGCTGGGACCCACCCTGCCGCCTCTATAGAACCCTAATAGATCTACATACACACATGGATATTTAAAAATGTATATATATGTGGTTTTTTTGCAGCCAGAAATAGCACAGAATGCTTCCAAAGGCTCCTGGATCCTGCTGCATCGAGAGCAGAATTTTGCATTGTTTGAAATTTTCTTAATTTCAAGCAGAAAATGACAGGGCACATACATTTCTGTGGTTCCACAAATAAACATCTCCTCCCTCCCCACCTGATCGACCTTCCCTCAGTGCCTGTACGACCAGAGGGGCTGCTCACACTATTGGCAAGGACAGGATTGTCGTGACACCCCCAGCGTGGGTGGGCAGGGCACAGGGATGTGAGATTTGGTACAAGGATGGGGTTACAAACCAACCAGAGCCCCACTGGGCATTGATGGGCTGGAATTCCATCCCAGCTCTGCCTGCACACGCATGTATGGATGAGGAAAATAAATAGGAAAATCTTCCCTCTGAAAATCCAGCAGTGCAGCAAAATTGGAAACTCTGGCTCTGCAGAGATGGTTGGTGTCCAGCCCCAGAGCTGGTGGGGATGCCCGGGTTCCTGCCAGCCCTCCTCACTCACAGTTAGTTTAACTAATTGGGCAACAGTTCCAGCATAATTCCCTGGATCCCCCCATCCATCGGCTGCTCTGCATCCCGGATGGATGTGCGCTGCAGTGTGCGTGCCTGGTGAGCCGGAGCTTCATTGGCATTCCCAGCACATGGAGCCGCAGGAGAAGGCTGGCTGCAGCTACGGGCTGCAGGGACCCACGGTGAGGGAACACTCCACTGGCCACATACTGGGGGGAAGGGGAAGGGAGAGAGACACCCCCAATTTTCAGCTCATGTTCCATCAGCTCGTGCATGGCTGGGAGTGGGGGTGCTGTGTGGGGTGCTGGGCGGCTGCAGCTCCCACTCCCGGCACCGGCGCCGCTGGCACAGGGTGTGGGAGAGTGGCAGTGGCTGTGCCAGTGTCCCACCCCCGGCGCAGAGTGTGCTGGGTGCCCTGGTTAATTTGGCGGGTGCTGCTGCCAGAAGGTGCTCATGAGCACTTTGGTGCAAGAGGCATCAGCTCAGCCGATGGGGAGGAGGATCGATGACAGCAACATCCCACTCTGGGGAGCTGAAAGGGGTGGAAAACACAGAGGGTCTGGTGGCCAGAGGTGCTGGCACAGCTCGACGGTGGGAATGAGGGCCACCCCTCCCTCCCTCCCCTGCGCCCAGCAATGATCGTGGCACAAGTGCAGGAAAGCACTTCCCAGGTTGTCCCTGGTGCTGCCATCCCGTCCCTCGTGCTACACCAACTGAGCTCACCGCGGGTGGCTCCTTGGTGCTGGGAAGGCCAAGAAGGGCAGGATTTAACACCTCTGGTGCTGTCAGCATAGGGCAAGTTGGTCTGGGGAAGCTAGAGTCCCCAGAGTGGAGTCCCTGGGGTGCTGCTCACGCCTCCCTCTAAGCATGGGCTATGGATGGAGTGGTAGTCCCTGTGCTGGTGCCAGTTTCAGCCCACTGCCCGCATTGCTGGGATGCCCAGGACACAACCCAACCCAAACCAGGGGCTCCTGCACATCCCGCACCTCTGCCCTGGCCGAGCCCCAGCAGCTGTGTCGGCCCCATCCCGCACCGGCGGCTCGGCCGATGTCCTGTGCCACAGCCCGGCTCGTGCCAGAGAGCCCCAGCGCTCCCAGGAGCCGCCAGGACGAGGCTGGCAGTGGAGCCAGGCACAGCGGGCAGCAGGACATGGTGGGGACAGTGGGGACATCTCACGTACCTGCTCTGCTGCAGCAGGGCTGCCACATGCACGGCCGGCACTGCCCCCGCACCAGGGAAGCTGGGCAGGGGGAGCCAGCTCAGCCGTGGACGTGGCAGGGAGAGGCCGGCACAATTCCCGGCATTTCCAGGAGCTTTTCTTCCCTCTCAGTGGAGATGAAGGAGCGCCCCGGCTTCATCTGTCGCTCCGGCGCTCCTGCGCGGAGCCGTTGGCACCGGGTTATGTCCTTGAGACACAGACTGGTGCCATCTGGGCAAAATGCCACGAGATCCCTGGAGACCGAGGAGCTCTGCTGCATCCAGAGCCTCACAGATCTTCCAGAGCCTCACAGAGTGCCGAGCACGCCACGATCAACAACGATTAACTGCTTTGTGGCTGGGGCGAAGTGTGGAGCAGGGGGTGTGCAGGGGGAGGCTGGGCAGGGAGTAGGGGGCTGTCAACCTTGTGCCAGGGTCCCTCTGAAGTGACACGAGGGTCTGGCACAGGGGTGACCATGGGAGTGATCCCAGCCACTGCAACTCCTGAGAGAGTTATTCCATTTCTTGTGCCTGACATCTGCACTGGCCACCTCCGTGTGGGACTGAGATTGACTTTAAAATCAGACTTTAAGCACCTCTTACCTGTTCCCCTCTGCTCTCAAGATCCCTGGTTACATTTTGCTGGGGAAGATTTGTCAATTCTTCCATAACCTACATGGAAACACAGCACAAGTGCACTCACCTGGAGCGTAGTGGGTCTCTCCGTTGCAGCCAGCAGGGCAGCTGGAGGAACTCATGGTGGGGGGCAGCTGCCCCCGGTCTCAGGCACATGGACCCTCTTACCCTGGTGTCCAAGGCCAGGTTGGATGAGGCTTGGAGCAGCCTGGTCTAGTGGAAGGTGTCCCTGCCTATGGCAGTGGGTGGGACTGGATGGACATAGAGGTCCCTTCCAACCCAAACATTCTGAGATTCTCTGATCGCCTGCCTACCCAAGGCCTACAAGAATTAACAATGCTGGTGGAATGGATTTCACTTACAAAGGTTTAAGAAAGGTTTAGAAGCCAAACAGGTCTGCACTTACCCTCGAGAGCAGCTCTGAGGTGGAGGTTTCCCATCCCTCACTTGCCACTTTACATCCCAGCGTCACACGCTAAGACAGAAGAAGTGAAACGTTGAGATCTCACTGGAGGGGTGGGGACACGTGCCCTGCACGGACCTTGGTCCCCTGGCAGAACCAGCACTGGGAATGGGGCCCCTCTCCGACCCCCCCAGCAAGGCTACACACAGTGTCCGTCTGTCCGTCCAGGACCCCGCATTCCCACTGCCCCATCTCGCCCTGCGTCAGTCACCACTTGGAGCTGGGCACATGGAGGATCCGCTGCATCTAATTAAAATGTATGTCCAGTTAATTACTGATAATCGTGTATTTCCCTCTCCAATACAGGCTCCAGCAAACCTTGTGCTGAGAACAGCAAAGCAAAATGCTTTGTTTCCAGCAGTTTTTTAGAGCTAAAAAGCCCAATTTGTCTTAACATGACACCAACAGGCAGAACAGCATTCCCGGGCTCCAGCCTGTGCTCCCCAGCCATCCCCGCAGTCACAGACCAGGAGATTCAATTATCTGGCAGAACATGTCCCAGAGGCATCCAGATAATTGCAAACATAAGTATAAAAACTGCCGCTAATTATTAAAGAAATACCAAATAAGGAAACCAAGTGATGGAAAAGTTGGTGCTGGTGCAGAGACCACCCCCACATGCTGAAAGGGCAGCATGTCCCGGGGCTGTCTCTGCCATGGTGGGACCCCCAAACCAGGCTGGGCTGGGGGACAGGCAGCTCTGAGCCTGGTCCCAGCCCCTCCCTTCCAAAGAAAGGCTGTTCCATCACCTAGTGCACCATCAGGGGCTCAGGCTCCAAGATTCCAGGGTGCTCCAACCTGGCCTTAAACACTTGCAGGGCTGGGGCAGCCACAGCTTCTCTGGGCAACCTGTGCCAGGGCTCCCCCACCATCACAGCCAATTCTCCCCAGTATCCCACTGAACCTGCCCTCTGGGAAGCCATTCCCCTTGTCCTGTCACTCCATCCCTTGTCCCCACTGTCTCCTCAGCTCTCCTGGAGCCCCTTAAGACACTGAAAGGGGCTCTGAGGTCTCCTCAGAGCCTTCTGTTCTCCAGGATGAACACCCCCAGCTTTCCCAGCCTGTCTCCACAGGATTTAACTGTGATTTAAGAAAGAAAAAAGAAAAAAGAGAAAAAACAAATAAACAAATCCCACATCTGGAATGAGGATGTGTCTGCTTGTAACCCATCACCACTGCTGGTTGGTGTTGTCTGTATTCACCAACCACTTCTATCTCTCTCTTCCCCCCGCTTTTCCAAGCTCAGCCGTTCATCCTGACCGTAATCCAGATGCTCTTCTGATCCGTTCTCCCTTCACCTCATAAACCCCTCAAGGAACCGGGCTCTGCTTGGCTGCAGGACGGCCACAGCCGACACCTTCAGCCCTGCCAGGCACACAAGCGCTGCTGAAGGTGTGTTGGGAAGAGCCCGAAGGTCCCGTTTTCCCTCCCCGCGGCCGGGAGAGCCGTCCCTCGGCACGGAGCGCGCTCCCGGCCGGGGGAGGAGGATGCTCCGGGCGATGATGCTCCTCCCGCCGCCGCGCCGAGGGGCTTGGAAGGCAGCCCATGTTTGAGGGCTCCTAAAGGGAAAGCAGCTTCTCCCTGACAGCGTTTTGGCAAAAGCAGTGTTATTTAAACACAACAGCTTATTCACTCAAAGTAAATAATAATTAAATAAACCCAATTAAAATCAGGAATGCTCCAAAATTTTCTCAGAAGCGTCTGAGCACTTAACTCGGCTCCTCGCGGGGAGGAAAAGGAGCTCGTTTCAGAGCTGGAGCACTCGGTGGGCTCGGGACGTGGCCAGCACCCAGGCTGGGCACGGGGCACTCGTGGGAGTGGCGCAGGGTCGGGGCTGCAGCTGGGCCGGGCTGGGGGTGCCTCTGCCTCGCCCCAGCTCAGCTTCCCACCGCAGTTTGCACCTGGTCCTCGAGTCAAGGACACGTAACCAGCAGCCGAGCAGCCCAGCCCACTCTGGCTCACGGCTTTTGGGCTCCCCCACGCCCACGGGGCAGAGCAGGAGCTGCCCTTGTCACTCAGCCCTGCCCTGTGCCCCGTGTCAGGAACAGCCAGGAGGGATCCCCAAAT
>JAYRBT010000033.1:15619375-15650922 GCA_036023395.1 Myiotriccus ornatus | reverse complement strand
CAAATCCTCTGAATCCAGACCCACGTGAATCCAGCCCCGCGTTGCTGCGGGGGCAGGGGACACATGAGAGCAGCCCAGGCCCAGGGTACGGCTCGCCAGCAGGATGTGTGTCAAACACGACTTAATTATATCTCCACAGTGACTATTTTTTCCCCCATGTCCTCATTTCCCTGCGTCCTTAAAAACAACGTGGAGTGTCTTCATCTGCAGCACAGAGTGTTTCATCAGCTCTGGCATCCCGTGCTGGGCAAGGCTCTCTCCTTCCATCAGCAAAATCACAGTAATGAAAAAACCAATGAAACCATGCTCTTTTTGAGAGCATCCTTAGGAAGCACAGGATCTGGAGAGCTGCCAGGTGCCCTCGGGGCAGGGCTGCGGGCAGGGAGTTCCCGCCTCAATTTCTGCTTGGGTTCTCATCTGGCAGAGCACGGCTGAAGGCTGCTGGCTGGGGAACCACAAACGTCACCCACGTTTGCACACACCTCTATGTGTTTTCCTGTGAAAACATCACGATGCGTCGGTGCTGCTGGCAACTCTGAAGACAAACCAAAACAAAACAATCCCCCCTCTGGCAGCTCCCAACTCAAGGAGCTGGGGGCCATGCCAAGGATGCCAAGGCAGGGCTGACCTGTGTGGTCGCTTGGGGAGCAGTGGGGGCATGGGATGAGCCCCAACAGGCCCTGGGCAGGGCTGACCTACTCAATCCCGTGGGGAGCACCAAGGGCTGAGTCCCAGCAGCCCCAGGAGGCCAATGCTGCCCACGGCCACGGTGCCAGAACAGAGTCGTCGCTGGCCTCCTGTCACCACCCGAGTCAGTGAGCCCGACAAATAACTGTTTGCAGCTGTCATTAGCTGAAACAAGAGAATCTGCATATGCTTAATCTTAATTAGGCAATTTGGCAAGGAGTCCTTGCTTGCTGCTACCAAACAGCCACTTCACTCACAAAAGGGCAACAGAAACCCCAGTGCGTGCAGACACACACACACAGACACACAGGGGATGGACAAACACCTGCAAAGCCCTGGCCCCACAGAGGGTGACGGGGTGGGGGGCTCGGCCAGAGCTGCCCCAGCAGCCTCTCACTGCCCAGCCCGGGACACATGAGAGCAGAGCTGACAAAAATGAAACCAGACAAATTCCACCCCTCAGTGCATCATTGCCAATTATTCAACTTTCAGTTACCTCTCAAAGGCACGGGCGTTGGCCGATGTTGCGGGTGCATTTCCATGGAGGAGGAGAGCCCTGGATGGGACCCACTGGGGCGGGCTCTGCTGGCAGCCTGGGCCAGGAACGGCCCTGGATTAGGGCTTTGTGAGCAAAGCCCTGGCTGTGTGGGGAGGGAAAGCGGGTCACAGGCTCGGCAGCGAGCGCTTGGCCCCTCGTGCCCGGCGCTGACGTCACGGGGCAGCACCGTGCCAGGCGCCCACGGGGTTTGGCAGCGCAGCCGAAGCCCTGGAGTCCTGCCAGGCACCCCATCCCCACACAGCATCTTCCTCCTCCTCCCAAGCCCTCCCAGTGCCACTGCTGCCCAGAGGAGCCTGGCATGACCCAACAGGGTGTTATTCCATTGTTGTGGGCACCAACACAGCCGTGACGGGTCCGGAAAGGTGCCACCATCCACCACAGAGCCGTGACCGCCTACAGGGCACCCGCACTGCCAGCAGGCCGGGACACTGGGGACATGATACAACCCCCGCCATGGGCTGCACATAAATGCCTGGAGAGTGACCAAATCTTGAGCAAAAGCAGCCCCAAAGGCAGATCTTGGACAAAGCAAGCCTGTTATTTATAACCTGGTGCCCCTCTGGACGTGGCAGCTGCCTTTGCAGTGTCTGATTTTAAGCTTTATCAATTTACAGCATATTCTACACAGAGGGGAATTAAAATAAGGCTGGGAATCATCAAAACATTTCACTTTTAATTGAAATTGACTCTGAAATTATACACCAGGGAGGCCAAATGAAAGACATTTACACCCAAGAAAACTGTTCTGCCTGCTGTCCTCAGGCAAACCAGGAGCTCCAGGCTGAGGCACAGTACAATGACACCGTGAAACCTCTCCAATACCTCAACAGGTTGAACTAGGCATTAGGACAGACTTTGACAACAGCTTCCAGCACAAGGTTATATAAAAATACACAATTTTGCTTGGGTTTATGGAGCTATTTAAAAGAAAAAAGTTGAAAATTTGACTTCAGTGGAAGTTTACTCATCAAAATGAATCTCAGCAATAAAGCGCTTAACACATGCCAGCTCAAGTGAGAATCCCCTTCCCCGATTCCCAAATTTTCAGTTTCATTAGCCCAAAACATTAACAGAGAAGGGCAAAATCAACCGTTTTCCAGCCTCATCCCCCCCGAGCACGGACTGTGCCAAGGGAGACTCTGGGGCTCTCCCTGTGCTCCCACGGGTGACTCCAGTTCCCTGCACCCCACGAACCCCAGCTGAGCACCTCTAACACCATCACCACCTGTGCTTTTGTGTTCTGGGAAGCAAAAACGGGAGCTGCTGAACTGAAAACCTGCTTTTCCTTAGGCAGAAAGCACCTGCAATACACCTGGAATGC
Source organism: Myiotriccus ornatus (assembly GCA_036023395.1). Lineage (NCBI taxonomy): Eukaryota > Metazoa > Chordata > Aves > Passeriformes > Tyrannidae > Myiotriccus > Myiotriccus ornatus. The sequence goes on along the minus strand of JAYRBT010000033.1, from coordinate 15,648,355 downwards.
AAAGTCCCGGGGGTGAGAACAGCAGGGGTTCTGCTGTGCCTTTACCTTGCAGGATGCTCCATTCCTGGCCCGGGATGTCCAAGGCGACAGTCGCCCCCAGGGAGAACAGGGATCAGTGTTCCCATTCCACCATTTCTGTGCTGCTCAGCCCCAGGACGGCACCTCTGCACGGTGATGCTTCCTGCCAGCAGGAAATGCTTCCACGTACAGCATTTCCAAACAAACTCCAGGAAAATCCCATGGCCAAGGGCGTCACTGCTCAATCCTGCGGTCACTGGGATGGCGTGCCCTCAATGACACCCATTCCCCACCCAGCTGAGTGACACCCCCCACTGCCCCTCTTTGTTAAAATTACCTTTTAAAATTATCCAGCTAATTCAATTTCCATTTTGTAGCTCTCCTGCCACTGCTCACAGCAGGATCGTGTCTTTCCAGGCTTTCCTGTCCTGCCAAACCCCTTCTGATCCCCACATGTCACAGAGGAGTCAGGCCTGTCAGGCGCCACCACTGTATCCAAAAAGTTCTGGTGAACACACAAACACCTATTTTCTCTCTCGGGAGAGAAAATACAATTACAGGGAGCTTAACCCTGTGTGCAAATGTTTGCTGGCAAACCCTGGAATGGTTTGGGCTGGAAGGGACATAGAAGACCATCCAGTTCCAACCCCGAAGGACAACAGCTTTCCGAACAAACCAGAACAAGGCATCCACATAACAGGTTTGTGTGCAACGTTACCATAAGCAGTCAGTGCCAGCTGTAAGATACTGCAGTTTTGGGGTCACAGCTACCTTCTACCCCACAAATTCCTGGCTCCTCAGCACATGGAAGCAGCACACCTCCCCCAGCACCTCCCCAGTCTCCACCGGGGCAGGACATTTAAGGTCCCACCAGTCTTTCCAAAATTAACACCCTTGCTAAGTTTTCTCCCAGCAAGGTTTTCCTCTGGCACTACTGTTAGAATCCCGAAATGGTTTCCCCTTGCCATGGGCAGGGATACCTTCCACTAGCCCAGGTTGCTTCAAGCCCCATCCAACCCGGCCTTGGACACTCCCAAGGATGGGAAGGGTTGGGATGTTCCTTGCTTGTGTTCAGCTCTCACTGGAAATCTCACCACATCGGGTCGTTTACTGAAAACTTTTTTATTGTAATCAAAAAGTGACATAACAGGGCTGTAATGGATTCTGCAAATCATCCGCTGGTATTTGGTAACTGGTACCAGCTGCTTCTGCCAGGCAATTAAAAAAAACCCAAATGTGAAATTCTTCACAGTACAGTAAACTCCACCCAAACTAATTAATGGTGGTTAAAAAGAAGATGCCCCAGGGAAACCTTTCATGTTACATGGTCACAACTCACAATTCTGTACAAAATGTTCACTTTTATAAAGCTCTGATGTAAAAATCAAATAATCAAGCAGCAATATTTTAAGTGCAGCACAGGGTCTTTCATGTCATTATTTACAACGCTTGAAGTCGTTTACATTTTAACAAAATTAATACAGATGACTTAGGAATTAAGTCATTTTGTCATTATCTGTCGGTTTATGTCGTGACAGATTTCACTTTTTGGTCGTCTTTCTCTTTATCTTTGCTCTTCTTCGATTTTTTCTTCTTATGTTTGTGTTTTTGGCTCTTTTCCAATTCTGGTTCATTTCCCATATGTTTCTTATGCTTCTTATGTTTCTTGTGCTTCTTGTGCTTCTTCTTCTCTTTCTTCTTTTTCTTTTTCTTGCTGTCCTGACTCTCCCCTGAGCTGGCACTGCTGCTGTGGCTCCGGGTCTGGCTCTCGGAGGGGCTGTGGCTGCGGCTGCGGCTCACGCTGGGGCTGCTCTGGCTCTGGCTCCTGCCGGGCTCCGGCTGCTCAGCGGGAGCCGGGGCTGCTGCTTCCTCTTTCGCCTTCTCCACGGCCTTTTCCTTCGCTTCTTTCGGCGTTTTCCCTGCAGCCTCCTCCTCCTTGGCAGACACGTTGCTCTCGCTGTCGCTCTCGTTGTAGTCTGGCACAAAGGCGGCCTCGTCGGTCTCGCGGGTGAGGTCGGACGAGAGGCGGGCGGCGGTGCTCACCGGGGGCTTCGGCTTCGCCGCGCCCGGAGCGCTCTGCCCCGCCACCGTCTCCTTCTCCGCCTTGACTTCTGGCGATTCCTGTTTCACAGGTGGCTTATTCCCACCTGGTTCTTTCTCCTTATTACTCTTGACTTCTGGTACGTGCTTCTCTTTCTCCTTGTCCTTGCCGGGGTTTTTCTCCGGAGGTTTGTGCTCCTCGGCGGGACGTTTGGTGTCGTGCACAGCTTTGTGCTCCGCGGGCTTGCGCTCGCGGGGGGGGCTGTAGCTGCTGCGCTTGGGCTCCGCGGGGCCCTTCTTGGGCGGCTCCTCCCTCGGTTTGCTCTTCTGCGCTGCTGCGGAGTCTCTGTTCCGGGACGGGGAGTCTTTCCTCCGTGCTGACTCACTCTTCTCATCCCTGCGCTTGGAGCTCGAATGCTCCCTGCTGCCATCATGGTCAGACTTCTTGTCCCGGTTGGGAGTGAAGTCTTTCGCAGCCGAGCCACGGCCACTGTCATGTTTCTCTGAACATCTGCCATCTTTGGAAGATTGAGAAATGGTTTTTCCATTTCCTTGTTCAGCCACACGTTCTGAGTGCTCTTTTTCTGGCTGAACACTGCTCTTCCTCTTCTCAGAAGTGTCCTTGTCTGACAAAGAATGATCCCGGTCTTTGCTCTTGCCTTTTTCACTCGACACGGAACCTTTGGAACTCTTGGCATCATGCTGGGCGCTTTCGTAACTCGCCTCTTTCACAGCTTTCTGTGTTTTCTCCAGAGGCTCCATCTCCTTTTCAGTGTGTTTGAGGGGGTTTGGTGCCTTCACACTCACAGGTTTGATAACACTGGCGGGTTTTCCTACAGTTGGGGGCACCTGGGTGGTGGATTTGATGTCTTCCTCTTCAGATTCAAAGTCATCTTTATCCCACTTGGACTGAGGGACCTGGATCATGATAATGACATCCTCAGCAGGGGCTGTTATGTCGTTGTTATACTCCTCCAGGGTCTTAATGACAGTTCGTTTGGTGTCTGGCTTCTCCTCAGGCTTCCTGACAGGGCTTCCCCCAGTAGAACTCGTGCTGGGAGGAAAAACGTGGACATTAGTAACAGGATGCACACACAGCCAGCTTTGGGAACATTTTATAAACTGGCTCATGTTTCAATTCTAAATTCTCATTATTTTTCCAAAAGATGTTCAATTAAGGGAAGCGACAAGAGAAAGGCTGAGTCCACTAGCTGAGATTACGAGCAATCAATTAATTTAGTATCTTCCTACTATATATTCAATTAACAAAGACACAAGATTATCAGATTGGGGACTGCCTGATCTGGTAATTCCTTCATGTTCTATTTCTCCCAGTGGCAGATAAATTAGATATCCATTTTTGTTTCCACATGAAAGCCAAAAATGATGCAGAGGTATAGACAGCCAAAGTTTTATCCTTTTTTCCCAGTGTTCTTCCTTAAAAACCCAGACATTTTAAAACCCAAGACACTATCTTAAGTCTCCAACAAATGTCTTAACTGTTTTGAGTATACATCACCAGGGAAGTAACCCTACTGGCTTCCTGGGCAGTACAGACTGCTCGTTCTCCTTGATAACATTTGAGTTTCACCCAAGTACAGCTTCACAGGGAAGATCACAGATTATTCCCTCGTTTAGCATGGATTTAGCTGTTCCCTTCATTAGACACCGTAAAGAATTCTATACTTTTCTGGAGGGGGGGAGTAAGGAAAGAAAGGAAAGGAAAGGAACTGCTGAGGTACCTGGTGTAATCTACAAGAGTTGAGCTTGCTCCATCAGCTGTTGTCACCTTCCTTCTCGCTTTTCCCTTTGCCTTTTCTGGTTTAACTTTGCTGCTGCTGGGCTCAGGTTTCTCTGCAGCTTCTTTTCCAGGTGGCACATTTTCTCCACTCACAATCTTTTTTCCAGTTTCTCGGTTAAGTTTAATCTTTTTGGAGGGGTTGTTAAGAAAAGCAGCTTTATCCTTCTCTGGTGTTCGCTCTCCTTTCTCCCCCTCGGGCTCACCCTTCCCCTTGGGTGACGTTTTCGATTCCGCAGTTTCGGGTTTAGAGGCTTTTGCAGAAGTGGCTTCGTGTTCTTTATCAACCTTTTCCTCTGCTTTTCTTTTTCTTTTCTCAGGTTTAGCATCGGAAGGTTTGCTCTTCTCAGCAGGTTTTTTTGACTTGTCCTCCTTGCTGGAGGGCTTCTCCGACTTGGCTTCTTTCGGATGCTCTTTCTTTGCTTTCTCCTCCTTGGCTGGTCTGGTTTCTGGGTGATCCTTTGCCACTTTGGGGTGAACTTTCCGTGGGGTACCAAGAGCTTTCTCATCTTTCTGAGAGGAAGAGGTTTTAACACTGTCTGTCTTTGGCAGCTCCTCCTTTGTTTTTTTCACGGGTGGTTCTGTTCGAGGAGATTTTTCGCGATCGGGGTCCAGCTTCTCCTGGGAAGCTTTAGCTGGTTTCACCACGCTGTCTTTCTTTGGAGTAGCTGCCACTTCTACTTTCCGCTTTGTCTTCTCGATCTTTGCTTTTGGTTTATCCTTCTCTTTTTTCTCCTTTTCAGACACTGGTTTGAAAGCAATAGAATCAGCTTCCATGGGCTCATCCCTCACAGGGGTGGCATCATCCCTGCTTGGCAGCATGAACAGAGAGTCTGTTTTAGCATCTTCTGTAGGAACTGGCTCTCTTGGTTTTCTCACCCCTTCTAACAGCTCAGCATCGGGAAATCCCTCACTCTCATCCCCTTTTCTTCTCTTTCGGTGTTTTTTATGTTTATTGCCTTTGCCATCTCCCAGTGGATTTTCCACCTCCTTCTCTTTCGATTTTGTAGGATCTTTGATGCCGTGGCTCTCTCTCCCAGGCTTTTCAGGGTACGTTCCAGCAATATTACGATTTCTGTGGCTCTGCCCAGCAGCATATTCCTCCCTCCGTCCCCGAGCATATGGTGAATTCTCTCGTCTGGTCCCAGGTGGGCCAAACCTTTCTGGAGAAAAGTTCTCTCTGTTCACCGGAGGCCGTGGCTGAGCGCCCACAGCATAGCCCTTGTAGAACTTCTCATACCACTCTCTGTAGTTCCTCTCCCACTCTCTGTATCTCTCCTTCTCAAACGGGTCTCTGAAGTCGACAGAGCGACCATAGTAAGCCTTCATGTCGTACGGGGGGACTTCTCGGTAGCGGTTGAAGTACTCCCGCTCCGCGTCCCCCTGCGGGACAGTCCGTTTTGTGGGAGACTGGCCTCTGAACACCGGAGACCTGGAGCGGGAGTGGTACCGCCTGTACGGGGGGGAGCGTGACCGCGAGCGGTGGTACCCGTGGGACCGGGACCTGGAGCGGTAGTTCCGGCTCTTCCCTTTGCCTCTCCTTTGATACGGTGGCGACCGCGAGTAGGAACGGGAATGGGAACGGCTAAAGGAGCGCGAGTAGGAGCGAGAGCGGGAGGAACCTGAGCGTGACTTCGAGTAGGTGTACGAGCTTCTAGAGTAAGATGAAGCACTATAGGGAGACTTGGACCTTAAAAAAACACAACACAAAAAAAGAAACAAAAGGAAGTTAATTCCAAACAGTCATTCTCCCCAATTCTTTTCCTCCCACACTTATTTTTTCTTTCCTCTCCACATGCTTATGTCAAAGCTTCTTTCAGCTGCTGACATAAAGCTACTGCAAATTGAAGAACTTGATAACATGTAAAAGTTTCTGCTCACAAGACAGAACAGTTGCTGCTTTGTTAGTGTCAGAACACACAGAAGGGTCAGTCTACTTCCACTCACTCTATCACACGAGCTACCAGAGCTACGGACGGATTTCAGGCAGTTACACTGGCCTCTACTGGTACAGGAACACACACATTTGTCACTACTTGGCAACCACATGCAGTGCAAATCATTTTTGTCGCAGTAAGATGCAAAAAGAGCAAGTCTGAGTGGCTACAATGCAGAACCAAACATCGAGAAACCACCACCTATCCTGAGGACAGCAAAGCCCAATGTTAAAATGACAGCTCAGTCTAGTTAACTTCACCCTTTTCTGGGAATTTGGACAAAATGCACAATCCTGGTACTGCAAAGGTACAGACAGGCCTGTGGAATTCACATTGCCAGGTGTGCCAGCAAAATCCTGCACATCCCTCCAGCTCTAACCAAGGCGAGTGACCACATTGCAAGAAAAATCCTAAGAGCTTCTAAACTCAGCGTCTGGTCAGTGCCCCAGTGCCATGGCTCTGGCACAGCTGCTGACACCACTGCGAACAGCTACTCGGACTCCTGCCCAAAGGACTTCTGGGGACAGAAAACAGCAGCTACCCTCAGGTTTTTCTTCACAAGTTTTTCTTTTACTATTTTTTAAAGAACCATTTCACACGATTCTGCATATGTTCATTAGCATCATTCATCCTCTCCAAGTCCCTCACCAATTCCAGATTTCCTTACAAATGAGCCTGAGCTTTTAATTTCCAAGGAAAATGTAACATTGTCAACAAACTCCTAGTGAAAGCCCCAATTTGCAGTCCAGGTTCAAACCTCTTGCGTATCCACACGGGACAGACAAAAGAGGAAATGAGGATGACTTCTCTCACCTATCTCCTCCAAAGTGCTTGGAGGGGCTGGTTACAATCAGAACAGGGAGACACAGAAAATCCAGCCCTTACAGCTATTCCACCTCTGGCCTCCTCAGGGCTGTCAGGCAGTGAAGGATGTCACTGCAGACACCTCAGAAAGAGAGACCTTTTAACGCTCCTCAGCGCCTGCTGCCCAGTGCTAACTCAGTCACCTGCAATCTCTGCCACACTGGAGCCAATAACTGCGTATGACACTCCTGCCACTGCTCATTCTTTAATCATCCAATCCATCTAACAACAGGGAGGTGGAGTGGAACTCCCCCTGATTCCTCTAGACAATCTGCTTCTCCATTACGGACATGTAAAGCAGTTACCTGGAAAACGAACGCCTACGCTCCTTTTGAATCTTTTTATATTCCATCAATTCCTTAGCAAAATCATTTGTAAACTCATCAAGTTTGGACTTTTTCTTTTCCCTGTTAAAATAAGTTTGACCTTTATTACAATTATAGTTTGACCTTTATTACAAAAGACATCAAGAAACAAAACATGGCCAATATGAGAAAATGTTTACTGCATGCAATGCAAAAGGTGAACATCCTATTTAAGCAAAAACAGTTCCTACAAATTTTAGGAAAAGTTTTAGAATTACATTTGTCTTGGTTTAGCTTTGCATATTTACCATCTGCAATGAAAAATATATTGGAAGAAACACTAAGTCACTTTTTCTTAGGTCAGATGCACTTTAGTGTAACTGCAGTCCAACACGCTCCCCCGATACAGACATGAAAACAAGGCAACGTTAGCGAGCCAAATACTTACTCCTCTTTAAGCCTCCGCTGCTCTCTGTAAAACTCCTCCCTAGAGAGAGGAGGTGCTTGTGTCGTTGGGATGGTGTTTGAATGAGCCGCTGGCACTGCTGTTGGGACCCAAGCTGATGACATGTTTGCAGGAGCTGGGGGATATCCGGGAGGGGGGACAGTGTACCCAGCGGATGGAGGCTGCCCAGGTGGAAACTGAGGAGGAAACTGTGGTGGTGGTACCCCCGGAGGAAGAGGAAGTGCATGGGGTGGTGGAGGATACAAGGGAGGTGGAGGCACAGGCACAAAGACTGGTGCTGATGCTGGCAGTGATGGGGCCTGAGTCCTTTGGGCACGGTCACTGTGCGGGCGTCCTCGATTTGAACTTTAAAGAAACCCAAAAACACGTGTCACTGTTTGTCACAGCCTGCCCTGCGTGTACAGAGGAAAGCGAAGCGGCAGCACGGCGGGAGCTCTCCTGGTTCTCACTTGTCTCCGGCTTTCTGTTCACTTCAGACTACACTCAGTTCTGGAGTCCTGGACTTGCCTTCCACATCCTCGCCCCAGCAGCTCCCTCAGCCTCCACTCCTTACCCAGCTTTGGGGCTGTGGATGACGCTGCCACGAGACCCCCATCTCCCACGAGCCAAGCGCCCACTGCTCCTCTGCCCCTCCTGGATACACTTTGTGCTCCGCACTCCTCAGCTTCCAAGCGCTGTGCAGGAATTAACTCACCTCTCAAACCTCTCCTAACCTCTCCCACACATGCTTCCTGTGCTCCTGCCTCATGATGTATTTGGCCTGTTGTTGTTGCTGAATTGTTATTTTCTTGCTTACTGAGTTTGAGATTTTAGATAATCTGGGGAATGGATCTTGGAGTTTGTTTTGTTTTATCTTTAAGACTTCATAAACACAATGACCCTTACAACTGGGCTGTAACAAATCTCTAACAAATGAAGGACTACCTTGACATTGCAATAACATCTAAACAGGCTTCTCTCTCCAATGTGAGAAAGCAGTGTGGCCCTTTGAGATGACTGAAGAAATACAAAAGCCTCGACTTTTCAATAATTTGCTCAATCAGTATCTACTAAGTTGTTAAAGAAAGAATGTTGGAGGCTGATTTCTACTGGGAAATCCATTTCTTCAGCACTATTCAGCCAGTAATCAAAAGGGTTGCTTTCCATCCAACCTTTTAATTACATTTAATTTTTATATGTAATTACGGTTTCCTCAAAAAGTGTTCATTATTCAGAGTCTTCTTTTCAATTATGTCCTGGAGTTTTATTTTTAAATAATCTTACTGTAAGCACAGATCTCCTTTGTTAAAGCTAATTTAAATTAAGCCACTTGAAAATTAATTATTACTTGTATTCTCCACAACTATTATTTCATTATAAATCAGTGGTTGTTTAAGTGATGTGTTACAGACTAATTTAACAGGTTACAAAGTAATACATTGAATTTCTATTGAATACTTACAGTTCCCAGCCTGGCCTGCGAAGTGCACCAGCTCTCATTGGGTGACCTGTTGCAGTGGGCACAGGAATAAGAAAAATTTCCCAGTAAGTTTATTTGAAGATAATGTTTTAGAAGAAATTCTAAAGTTTTAATTCCTTACCAGTTGTGGGTATTGATTGTCCTTGAGGGCCCAGAAGACTTGGTATCGCTGGTTGTCTTAGTACAGGAACCTGATAGCCCTTGGGAATCAATGCAAACAGTTACAAAATAAGCTCTACTACAACACAAGGATCATTTCACGTGTTGAAATAAAATTTACCTTCTCTTCCAACAAACTGCTGATTGACAAAGGGGAGGATTTGGAAAGCTCAGCCGCGGTCATCAGAGCAGGAGGCAATACAGCATCGGCATCGCTGCAAAAACCACACGTCTTTGTTATTCACACACTGCTTTGAACTGAAATACAACATACATTTTGAAATAGAGAGTCCAAGGTGAGAAAAGGCTGACTTCTGTAAATAAAAGAAAACGTTAGAATTACCTTCACCACATGTACACCTGTGAAGTTGGCAGGCTCCAGAGGAAGCACTGCTGAGGAGTCTGGATATCAGCATTCAGAGAAGAAGCTCTCTGGAAAAATATTTGATTAAGCTGCACTTGAATGGATAAGAGTCTGTATAACCCACATACTGAACCTCAGCTTTGGAAGATCCATCAGGAAATGTTTCTGTGCTAGCTGAGGCTGCCTTAGAGGCTCCTCTGAATCGTGGTGCTTGTACTGATGGTACAGCTGGCTCTGTGCATCCAAGGCAGCAAGGTTAAAGGATATAACCCTAAACAGTGGCACAGATTTTTGCATAAAAATAGCATTTCTTCAGTACTAAAAAGAATGAGACATTAAGGTCTGATGCAACTAAATGGCTACTTTAGGAATGGCTGGCCATTTCAAATCAAAAACAATCCCTCCTTCAGGGCAAACCTGTATTGAATGACTGGTATAGGAACCAAACAAAAATACTGCCAAGAAAATTCCTGCATGAGGTACATGTTCAACTTGTCAAAGTGTCCTCATCCCAAGTAAAAAGAAAACCACAACTCCCACAAGGACCTGGAGCTGTCACTAATGATACATAAGGTGATGGCTGGCAAGCTCCAGAAGAATCCAACTTGTTGTCTTTTAAATTCCTGTTGATCTCCAGATTTCCTTACCGAAAAGGTCCATCCGGCTTTTCCCCACGGAGAGAGAGGGACACTGCTGGAGGGAGATCAGAGACAACCACAGAAGACGGATTCACTGGCAGCCCAGCTGCCATGGACGGCCCAGGGCCCAAGGATGAGAGGGCAGAGCGGGAAGCCAGGGAAGCCAGAGGGATCATGAGCGGATCCTGCTGCCTGGCCATGGCTGGGCGGAGCAGCGGCTGCAGGTTGCGCGTTATCGTTTGCCTCATGAGGGGGGGTGGTGGTGGAGGGGGTGGCGGGGGCAGCTGCTGCTGCTGCTGCTGCTGCTGCTGTTGCTGCTGCTGCTGAATCTTACGGAGCCTTTTCGTGTAGCCGGTTTCATTTTTGAAGTTGTTCACAGCCTGGAAGTAGGAAAATATGTTGAAAAAGATGATGTGAAACTTGCAGTAGAGATATGAACAAAAGCCTCCTTAGAGGAAAACCACTGTGAATTCCTGTAAATGCTATTAATCATAAACCCAATCAGCATTCAGCTATGAGCACATCCCTTTAAACTCTGGTCTCAATGACTGGTACCTCAGAGTGTCTGGATTTAAAGTGCTTTGGTGTTAACACTAAGTTTGAAAGTGAGGTCATCCCATTAAACAAAAGTGTGTACTTCATTTCACAAATAGTCTCTAATGAGCTGTAGGCTTCTGTAATAGATTATGTATCAGAAAAGTAAATTTAGCCTTATTCAATTTAGTCTTGCTTAAGGAGATCTAAATTCATATTTTCTTCCCTTTCAGCTTTTTACAAATAGACTTTTCCACCAAAGAGTTCATGCTGAAGTCACCACATTACCTGGCGCAGGAACTTGTTGGCGATTAAAGCATCAGGAGAAACATCTGTCTGATGGCAGGTTGGGCATGTGTGTTCCTCAGACTCCAGCAATGCTGTTCTAATACCTGGGAGTAATTAGAGCATTAAAATAGTTTTCAGTCAAACTAAGAAAACTTTTTTGGTTCTCGTGAATTGTAAAAACAAGCACATGAATAATGGGGAAATACAGTCTTTAACAGAGAGCATGAAGTTATAGACGTTCAATACTGAAAAAGACTGGCCCTGGCCCAGGTTGCCCAGAGAAGCTGTAGCTGCCCCATCCCTGGAAGTGTCCAAGGCCAGGTTGGACAGGGATTGGAGCATCTTGGTCTAGTGGAAGGTGTCCCTGCTCGTGGCAGGGAGGTTGGAATGAGATGAGCTTTAAGGTCCCTTCCAACCCAGACCCTTCTGGAATTCTATGAAAACTTTTGGCATGCAGCAAATAATGGTAGGTTTGATATTTCACTGTGGCAATATGTGAATATGCAGAGCAGAGTGGGGAATGACATCTCAACTGGTCTTTCTTCCACTCTAGTGCAGCGAGAAGTCATTCCAGGTTAATGAACAAAACACATTTCAAAAAACCGTGATCAGGTTCGAGTTCTGAAGGTTTTAATCAACTCTGGGGAAGAATGTGGATGAAATGCCTCAGTCTCTGTTCTTTGTAGATCACAGTAAGTCCCTGAAGTTGGAGATGGAATTCTGCGTGAGGGAAAGGGCTGTGGACAAACTAAATGCTTTTCATATCTAACACTGTAACCACCTGCATTAATATGCATTCTCGTCATCCTCATCCTTCTGCACGTAAAGAGGATTTAATTAAATGCTAAATACTAAGAAGGGAAAAAAGCTTTCTGACTCTTTTTCACTCCCTGTGCAAGAGAAGAGTCTTTCCCTGTTGAGGACACGCTGAAATATTCAACAGAACCAACACAGCGATTTCCTTATCTCTTATTTCTGCTCTCAGAAGATCAAATTTAATGTTTGGAATTAACAAACGGGGCATTTAACACTTACATTCATCACAGTAACTGTTTCCACAGCAGGGAATAACAACCGCATCCGTCATTATATCCTTACAAATGAGACACAACAGCTCATCTGGAATAGGATCATCCTCTTCCGAGGAGGAGGACGGCTCCTCGGGTAGGAAGGGAGGCTTCTCCTTCTTTCCTATAGCATAAGCTTCCCTGGAGGGAGGAAACAAAACAAGAAGTTAAAGGAAACTGTTCCAAGCTTTCCATTTTATCAAATAAAGGTAACATACGGAATTCTTCTCCCTCTCCATCAGCCTTCTTAAACACAGTTGTTTAGTTTGAACTAACCAACTAGTTTTAGTCCCAAACCAGAGGAGGTAGGTAGGTAGGAACAAATCTCCTGCAGAACTCTCCCCTTCACTGGATCAACTAGGAAACCAGCTGAAACCAGAAAAATATTTCGACAGCTCATCTCAGGTGAAACAAATCCCAGTTTTCCTTTGCCAGAGGGTAAATGTAAATTGAAGGCTCAGGATAAACCCGGTCTCTCAGTAATTACATTTTCTAAATGAAAGAAGTCTCTGTTACAGCTTCCACAAAAGGACATCCAGGAGAGAAAACCAGAAGGGCTCCCAAGTGTGTTTTAGAACAGTCATCATTCTCAGCAAACACAAGTGTTTTCTTAGTTTATAGCAAAAGGAAAACTTGAGCCTGTTTCACATGCGAGATCTGATCAAAATCTGAAGGATGGAATCATAGTCCAACAGCTGTTTTGTTACATTTTGCACAAAGCCTTTGAAACACAAACTAGAAGCACAACAAGTTTCCAGAGAGAACGATCCCAACTACAAACCCTGCAGAAATAGTCTCTCAGCACCCCATGTCTCCCATGTTCAACCAACTCCCAGGGGTGTGAGCAGAGGGACCCCTATTTTAGTATTAGAAACCATCACAGATTTTAAATTTGAGACACAGTGACTGTGCTGCCCCCAGAACTCCAGGTGCTGGCCAGTGTGGCTGCACTGCCACTCGGGCATTTCCACGTGGCTTCTCTCACCCCTCTTTGGATCAGTCCAACCAATCCCATACTTACGCATCTATGGTTGGAATTGCGTACTTCCCAGTGTTGGTCAACATGGCACCCTTTGTGTTGGGGTCCTTCACCTCCATCATAAAACTTCTTGGAATTCCTGTGCTTTTTTTAATTCTGGGAACAGACTCGAAATTTTTGTCCTGTTAAGAAATGCAGACATATCTCAAGGTTCACAATGAAAATGAGATTTCAATGACTATTTTAAGCACAAAAGCCTTTAACCCTCTTCTCCTACCAAGTGTAGGGGCTGTTGGACTAAAATACTCATTTCCCTACACGAATTCAGCCAGGATATGCCAGAGGCTGGACATCGATATTCTTTGGCTTTAATGACAGGTTCCTTATGGGTGAAATCCCCCAAACCTGCTCCTCCTCCAAAGGGCAGCTCAAAGAGAGCCAAATTCAGCGCTTGGAGAAACTTGAATAAACTACCTCTAAATGAAGGCTGAATTCATCTCTCCTGCACACACAGTCACTGACCCATGCTAAACAGCATTAATGCTCAACTAGGGAGTGGGGTTATTAAAGATGCAAATATCCAAAAGATGTGGGACACAGAAACATCTTTTTTTTAGGCCAAATACTAAAAATTGTGAACTGTCATAAACAGAGAGTTAAAACCAGGAAAATGTCCAATAATACTGAGATACATCAAACTGCACACGGAATCTCACAAAGATCTATGGAAATATTTAATGCCTGTGACCTATTGAAAAGAAAATTTTACATTTATAATCCAAACCCTTGAATCCAAAGGGCTTTGCAACACTGCCATGTAACCTCTGTATTTCACTCCAAAAGCACTTCTTACTGTGAGTACTCATGCATGTATCTCTCAAGGCAAAAAATTAAAAACTGAACAACCCCCAAGTCCCCCAAATCTTACCCCATTCGTTGGACAGTTCTTTATGTAGTGCCCAGGCTTGCCACAGCGAAAGCAGGTATAGGAGGGTGGAGGTGGCCCCACGGGTTTCTTCATGTAACTAAAAGGTGTTGGGGAAAAAAAGAAAAAGGGATACATGTGTCTTTCTTGTTTAAAAAAACATCTCTAAAATTTTTAGATCAACTTCAAATAGGTTTCACATTAGCAACACTTACTTGACTGGATCATATTCATGGCCAGACTGTGTCATCATAGCTTTTATTTTATCCTCCTCGGAAGCATTGGCTTCAGCCAGATTGGCAGTCTGTGCAACAGGTAATTATTTGACACACACATTAGAAACACATTTAAGCCCACACAGCCCAAGACAACACCACTCATCCAATCCTGTAAAGAGCAGCACTACACTAGCTGAGCTTGCATGAAACCAGCTGCTTATACCAAACATTTGTGCAGAAGATGTTCTGGGGAGTCCTTACGCCATGACATGATGTTTATGTGCCTGAGAAAAGAGCATTCCTGGGCACTCAAACCTTAGGCTCTGTTTGTACCTTACAGCACGACTTGTGTAACCAATCCAATTTCCTTCAGAGGACTGAAGCTATGTGTAGAAAACATACAATATCCAGTATTTTAAAACTGATTTTTAAGCTCCAGACTATAGGCAGGAGAAGATCTCCACTGGACATGGAATTAAGATGGATGCAAGTAGCACTATTTACATTTTGCTGTATTAAAAGGACACACAATTCAGCTTCAGATAGAGAAGTATTCAAAGGACTCAAGCCTTTTACAATCCCTCAGCAAGGCCAAAGATTCTTTCCATCAGAAGCTGCAGGCAGCCCAAACTGTTACCCCCTGCTAACTTCTTCCTCTGAAGTGATTTAACTACAGTGAACACAACCTGCAGCTTTTTCCAGTTGACTGTGTCCTTTTAACACACAAATTGTAATATAAACCTTCTGCACAACTAGATATTCAAATTACTGAAGGCAGTTGATTTTTCAAGTCGTCTTTGTTCAAATGTTTTTATTACACACTAGTCCAGATACAAGCAGGGTCTAAGGGAGTGACTGTCCACGACTTGGGCCTTCAAGCACCTATCACTCAGCTCAAGCACTCATGGTTTGGTTTTGTATCATTCATTCACAAAAGCAACCAACTAGTTTCAACATTTTATTAAATGGTTGTTTCATATACACAGTTTTTCTCCACAGTAACAGAGTCCGGATCGCCAGCTATGAAACCATTTCCATTAACAGTTACAGAAAGCTTTACAGATAATACTTGACTAATTTGTTTGAACCCAAACAGTTTACAAAACACATCCAAAAGCCACAAAACATTAGTAGGAATAGACCAAAATTCAAATATGGCATTTCATACATAGTAATAATCACCAGAGAACTGTTAACACATTGCCTCCGTGCTGAGCCGGGCTGCACTAGAGCGGTTAGAGGGAGTAACAGTGCTGAGCTGCTTGGTGGCATCTTCCTGCATTTTAGGTTTCCTCAAAAGCTTAGAGGTGTACACCCACCCCTTGGACACCTTTGCACATTTTAGAGTAATGCTTCACATGAGGTTACAAACCTGAGGACATGTTTAGGGACAGCACTAATGGGGACCAATTGCTTTCGGTGGCTCCCTTCCAAACTAGATATATATCTATATATATAATTTTTCCTTTTTTGGCCAATGTACATAATTTAATTTCTGTAGTGAAGAGGGAAAAAGTTACCAGTGGGAAGAGATTTCTTTTTGTTGGAAATGAACTTTAGCCTTTATTTTGAGGATGAAGAACTAGCTGCTCTGCCTCAGGTCCTGCCTGCTCTGCTGCCTGTAGCTTTAGGGACCAGTGGTTGAGCACCCGTCTGTCCACACAGTGCAGTCACTAGTGCTTTCCCAGACAAATTACACATTGGTGAGCAAAAATGCAAGCAGTTCCCGAGCAAAACATGGCATTACAACAGTTTCGGAAGGTCACAGCTGCTCAGATGCCACACGCACACATTGGTATATTCCTATAAACAATGAGGTACATTTACACAATTTACACAGTCTGCGTTCAAACAAATTAGATCGGGTTGTCCACTGTATAGATCCCAGAATTTATGGAATTGTGCAGCATTCAGAGAATGGGTCTGTAACTATGACTAGGAATTCAAAAATAGCCATGCAATTGTCCATGGTACAGAACCGCTTCTCTTGTGGCTGGTCAAACCCCCCTGCAATGTCCGGAACTTACAGCCAATTAAATTCTTCTGTACAAACTGGGTTAGTTTCCAACGCAAAATTAATGAAACGTATGAAAAACGGTAAAACAGCTTCTGAAGTGCTTCTTCTTTGTGTCTTGAGGATGAGTAATACTGCAACATTATGCTGAGGCTGATAAGGTACTCCCCTTCTATCTTCCCAAACTGGGAACTACTCTTTACAGGATAGTATCAAAATATACACACATTTTAAAATAAAAATAAATACTTTAAGTTATTAAAAATTAAAGTTTTTTTCCCAATTACAACAGTTATCCAACTATAGATCACAGTATCAATTTAAAACTAGGAAGCAAACACTTTTTAAAGTATTTGAGAAGAATATATATATATTTATATATACCTTAGTAAGCTGGGCCAGAGAAATAGATGCAGAAGAGTCATCAATCTGTTCACAAAAAATTAAACACATATTCAAGTTCTACTGTCAAAACACAACAATAGTTAACCTCTACTATAGTCTGAATGTCTGCACTATATCCCCTGAGTGTCACCCAGAGGCAACTCCAACCCAGTGTAATTTGTATTTATTCAAAACAAAGTCCAAATCTATGGTGGCTTAAGAGCATCTACATGGTTATGAGAAGAAATTGAAATAACCAATCCTGCTGGAGATCAACTTACTGCTCACAATATTTCAGAGAGGGATCCCTGTCAAAAGGGTAAAGGAATCTGCCAATTTTCAGCTAAAAAGGATTTTGAAAAAATGAATAGTTTTAATTGGGGAAGAAGCATCACTTTGGGTAACTTAATAGTAGTGTAGTTTGTAAGTGAATTAGTGAATGTCTCGTCATTATAAATGCATGTGGTGATGCTTCTGTGAATCCAGCAGCTGCCAGAAGGCCAGGCCCAGCAACCCTGGAACACTCCCTCTGCCCCTCCTGTCAGTACCCAAATAACCCCAACTGTAAACCAGTCTGGAACAGCAGCCACAGAAGTAACCTGTCACTTTGCCTGGAAAAAAACCTGTGTAAATAATTTACATAATGGTGTTTATAATGACAGAGTAGACTATAAAAACTGAGAAAACCGATTTCCTGTATGCTATGAGACCACAGGCCCTGCCACCCAAATCTCCTTGGGAAGTGTGAGAATTTATATTATTCCTTGCAGCCAGATCAAGCCTGATCTTTAACACCAGCCCAGCGCTAAAAGAACAAAAGAAGAAGGTGCACAGTGTACTCTTGATGATGCAAACGTGGATTCAGAGCACAAGCCTGGAGTTTTTGTCTCCATTTTTCTCCTCCCAGCTGCCTATGGAACACAAGTCCTCAGGTCAGTAGCTAGGAACAGAGAGACTGCAGAGCTTATGGAAAACTAGTGCAGAAGGACGGCTTTCCCACAAGTAAAAAGGGCAACTGATCTTCTCCAGTATATGGCAATATATCATGCCATGAGCACACTTAACCTGACATTACCAAAGCAGTACCAGAAAGATACTCAAATCACTGCTTATTACATCTGAATTGCTCAAAAATGTAGAATAAGATTTCCTCAAAAAAGCTCTTGTCCTTTACTACCTAATGTAGTGAGAGAATTCAAGGGGGCAGTTTTGGCAGAGTCTGAGAAAAAATATCTCCATGCAGAAGATGATTCCTCACTGCAGTTAGTTGTTCCCCCTGTGTTTTCAGGAAAGCACATATAGCACACACTCCTGTATTACTGACTAAAGAGCTCTTGAAAAGTGTGCCTTTGGATCACCCAGATCGAGACAAAGAGACCTTCACTCCACTGCAAGTCTTATCAGAAGATTCATCTCTCCTCTCTACAACACTTTGCACCTAGTCCTGTTTAAAAGGAAGTCTAGATAAGCATTTTCAAGCTTTGTGCTCCATATGCCCCTCTCTTGTATGTGGAAGAGTAAAGCAGTGTTCTCTCAGGGCAGGCACAACTATCATTTTGTGGCTTTCAGAAGCTAAAAAAATAATAAATTAGGAAAGCTCTGGCATTAAACAGTCTAGTACTCACCAGGAACTGAAATACAACCGTTAATGAATTATTAATTAGTTCTTGTATTTTTTTTTTAAGTAAGCAGTTATTATATGGCCTGCAGTACGTCTAATTTCTTAAAGGAGGTGATATTGAACAGTTACCAAAAGTGGCAAAAAAAAGATAATTAATGTACTCTTCAATGCATCTGCCCAATGGCCATCTTTCATGGTCCTACATTTCTGCATATTTTTTTCCTTTAAATTTCTACTGAAGCATTTCCTGGCAGTCCCTCAAAAGTCAAGTAGAAACATCTCTGTGGACTTGTGTGCAACCCTAAAATAACACTGCAGAAGAACTAGAGAAAAAAAAAAGAACAACCAGAAAAAGCAACCCCCGAACCCTAAACTCGACAGCCAGTGTATTAACTCCCATTTCCTGCAGCAGACTGACAAAAACTAACACGCAGCCAAGTGGGCAGGGGGACGGAAGAGAGGAGGCAAAGGCTGACGGCACTGCTGGAGCGCTACCCTGAAATGCCAGGGCTTTCCTAAACCCGCGGCTTGGCTGAGCGCCAGCTGAGCCAGGAAGGCTCCTAGCTGTGCCTGCTGGTGCTCCAACAAGGGGCAGGGCCCTGCACCCCTGCGGCCTGCAGGGCCAGCGCCAGCCCCAGAGCCCCGAGCCCTGCCCGAGCACCAACTGCACCACAGGAAGGCCCTGCACTCTGCCTTGGGCTGTGCCGACACCAGCACACATTTCCACGCCTGGAATCACAGCTGGCAGAAGACAACGAAGACATGTTAAAAATTAGCTTTTGCGCATCCTTTAGAAACAAAACTGATTTTAACTTTGCAGCTTTACTGTCCATCAATAATTGACAAAATTTCCAGTGATTTACCCCTACTACACCAAGACCCAGGTTCTACTCCGAAACACATGCAGAAATAGGTGTATTAAAAAAAAAATAAAGACAAACAAACCCCCACACTTCAGACCAAGACCTGAGTTAGCTTTAGAAACAAACTATTTCTGTCTCTGGCCCCAGAAGTTCTTGAGGCTGCTGGGCTTTTGCAGTGAGAGAGAGGGAGGGCTTGTACCGAGGGATGCAAGGACTTCCACCCTCCCAGACCAGGGACAGTCAGAGCACACCAAGGAATGGCTTGGCTTTGCCTTTCCTTTACTGCCATTACTTCTCACTCACACTAAGTCTTCCCTCCCACTCTGGGATTTTCACTTTTCTCTCTTTTGACACATCTACATTAGCTTATGGTAAGATGCTACTGAGCAATGTAATACAGACATGCCAGGGAACACACGAGGCTAAAAGAATGTTAACTTTATTTATGAACATGTGGTTTGTGTTTATACACATGCTAGTAAACAAAAAGAAAAAGAACTGTTTTCAAGAAATAAAACCCCATCTGAATTAGATCAAATACTATAAACGTGGTTTACATAAATGCATTACATTAACTACTAGGGTCACTGGGCCAGTTCAACTAACTCACACTCACAATGAGAGGTATCTGTGTCCAAAAAGGAATTCCAACCAATCAGCAATAGAATTACAGATGTCACATTTAGTTATTTTAGACCTACACACAGGAAGTTTTCAATTTGAGGTTGATTGTTTCCATGGGGACCAGAGGCTTTATTCTACCCGGAATACAGCCCCCGAGTTCAGGAATTTCTAGATTAAGTGATCCTAACAGCTGATTGAGCGATCAGATCCAATGATCCAGGGTTAGTGTAATGCCTCACACCACTCTAGTGAAGGAGAAGCAGTTATATTTAAAATAAAGATGAAAAATAAATCCCACCAAACAGTACTCTAACAACTATTGGAAAGGCACAGTTCCACACAGTACCAACCAAGTGGCACACCAAGATCTACCCCATCACCTGGATTTCCGTGTGGGATTTGCATGTTAGCAGCACAACAACAGTGTTTGCAAACCTGAAGGAAAATGCTGCCCCTTTTCCAAATGTGAATTCCAAGTGGTGGTATACTAAAGAAAGGCTTAACCTTTGGGAATACAGCAGCAGCCAACCCCGGATTTACCCAGATCAAAAAACATGCTGCAGGCAGAAGTTAAGAAAAATGGCAGGGATTTCACCCCCAAATGCCCCAGGTCCTAACCTGGTGCCAAAATTTGTGTTGCATATTGTCATTTGCAGACAAACTGCTGTTGAACTAAACTGCTTCACCAGATAAAGGGGAGAGATCAAATGCAGAACTTTAGAATACCACTCTGTGTAGCAACGATATCAAAATTCACGTCAGGCTATTAAAGACATTTCTGTACTCAGAGGGGCCCAAACAATATCACTTCAATTATACAGTTTTAGGAACAAATACCCAAGTATTTAAGGACATGAGAAGGAATCATTTAGCTGCACAGAACTGTCCTCAAAATGTCTGGGATATGCTGGGTTTGGTATTTGTTTGAACCCCCAAGTCAAAAGTAAGGAACAGCACCAAGTTTCACAATAATGGTTTCTCAGTGGTTTTTGATAAACATTTTCAAAAACCATTAGCCAAAAAAAAGGTATTTAAAAACAAAAGCTAAGTGATACAATGTGAAAATGGCAAAAAATACACTCCAAACAGTTTTTATTGCAAGAAACAAAAAGCACACAACAACCTATACAAACATACATATCACTAGCTATAGACAGACAGATGTAGAACATGGCACCATGTTCAGTGTGCAAACCTCGAGCCTACAGGATCTGAAACGATCATACATTATCTGTACAACACAGAGTCATACAGGAGAGATTCTGGCATATTCCATATGAAATACAATGCATTGCTAGGCACAAATACCAATATTCACATTAGAACTCTGCAAGTGAAGGCATTACTCAGTTTTTACTATGCTGAATCAAATACAATGTATTTACAACATACACTAGGTTTTACTGGAAAAATATATTAAGTTAACGTTTGGCAAATTAATAAAAGGCTGCATTGTTTAGAATTAAGTGCAGTGTGTAGGAAAAAAAGTGTGAGATTGTGTTTTTACATACTGCTTTTGATGTCCCACTCACTGGCTCACTTCGACTTCTAGAAGAAGAAATAAAGGTGATCAGAATTGAAAACAAAGCACTTGAACCCAACACAAAGATTCCAGAACCTGAACATCACAACATTATGCTCCAATACTCTAGTGAACATGGACATTTACTGGTATACATAAACTGTTCTCTCTTGGTACATTCAGTGCAATTAAAAAAACCCCCCAACATCACGTTTCTACTTTGTCACAAATTACTCAAGACTCACAGATCTAGAACACAACAGTGCAAGAGGAAGTCCTCACATATTGTGTCTCTACTCTCTGCGTATCAAACCCATGGAGTCTGTACTAGAGTTCTGTGTTCTTAAATAATCAATCACTGAAATGTGGAGGCAGCTTTGGACAACCTGTACATCCCCGCTATCACCCACAGGTACCAGGGACAGGGCTGCAGTTTCTACACAACATTCATAATCTACAAGTGCGACTTTGCTCAAGTGAAAAACACCGTCATGTGACAAAGGGGTAACAACAATGTCAGCAGCACAGTCTCTACAACAGTGTTTCTTTGTGGAAGCCCAAGTACTGTGTTCAGAGACCTACTATATTTAGCCATCAAAGTGCCAAAATATTAAACATGTTACATATGTACTATATTGACTAAAAATAGTAGTAGAAATGTCACCTGAAAGTAGTTTCTAGGATTTTGTGCGATTTAGGAGTCCTGTGACAAAAAAAAAGGTCTTAATTGCCAGAATTTGCTTTCAGATAATCTTGAAAATGCTACAATATTTTAGGAAATATGTATTACATTTGAAAACTTGCTGAGATTCCACATATCATTGGTCTGTACCTGCATGCTCCTCATCAAGAACCACACATGCAACTACTGAGAGAGTTAACAAACAATCCACACATCATCCAAAGTGTCCCATGAGCAGAGGCAATGCAAAGGCTGCTGGGGAATTTATGTACCAATCAAAAGGCTCAGCTTCCTGCCAGTGCTAAACCCTCCCAGGCTCCCAGTTGCACCATGTACCTCCAGAAGGTGAGGAAGTACACCAAAATACTTTGGATTACCACGAAGTGGAGGCTTCAGCCGTTTCCTGCAAGGTGGGTAAGGCCTTTCTGAAGGCCTCTCCACCACTCCAGCAGACATTCCCCATTCCCAAGCATTACCCACTCTACACTAGGGGCTTCTGCCATGTTTCCAGCTGAAGAACAGAAAGCTCATCTGCTGGTTTACTTTCAACACTAACCCAGCAGTGCTGTTTTTTTCTTATAGCCCCACACTGGTACTGATGTGATCTTTGATGCCAACAGCATCTGTCCTCCCATTTTAGGGCAGCATTACAACAGCAGGGGAGGTGGCATCCAACCCAAGGGGAGGGTCCACTGACAGCACCGCACTCAGCACATACCAAAATGAACCCCCAAAGCAAGGCCGTGGTTACAAGCACAGTGCTGTGGGTTCACAATCCCAAGGGAGTGCCTGGAAACACTGCACCAACTCCTGCAGTAACAGGCCCCAAGATTACATGCAGAGGCACATCAGTCCAGAGCTTTTTGCTTGCAAATGCTTCATGGGTACCAGGATGTTGTTGTACTGTTTGTTCAAGACACACTGTAACTCCTCAGGGTACTTTATTTATTGAGAACCAACATTAGAAGGACATGGCAAAACCAGCAGCTAATAATATCTCCTGCTGGGGGTGGAGAGGCTTTAAGGAGGCTGGAAAACATGCCCATTCCAATAGCACTGATGTAGCTACTATAGAACTGGACTGTATGAAAACATCAATGCAGCAATAATCCTGCAGTCAGGACTGCACTTGAGTATCTGTGATTTTAATCAATACACCTGATTCTCTGTCCTCAGTAAATCTCAGGAATACAGAATTAAAGCCTGGAGCACAGGTCCCAGCTTGGGTACAGACTCAGAAAGGTAACCAGTACATTTGGTAATGGGCTAAACTGCCTCTGAGATTCGAGTTTGGGAAGGACTAACTATTCCTTCAAGGTACTCGCACAAAAGCCAGGAGGCTTTAGGGTATGGTTCTTTTTGTCTTGCCTGGAACACACTGACTTCAGGAAACTAACAGCAGTCACTTCAGAATGAACCTTCTTGTTTGCATGAGTCACCAGCAGGCAATCCCTAGCCTTTCCTCTACAGCTACTATACAACCCCCTCCTGATGTGAGGCACAAAAACACCTGCCATATCCTGCCCCACCTCCCCCAAAGGCAGAAAATACCCAGAATCAGACTCTTCTGAGATGGAAACAAACGCTAACTTTACACTACAGTGCATAACTGCCTTTACCAGCAAAACAAACATATAATAAGGAATCTCCCCATGTAGAGGAAACACAATCTGCTCTTGGATCTTAGAAAAATCAACCCCAAAACAAACTTAATGAATCATCTTAAGTTACCATTGTTGGAGTCTGAACCCCATGTCCCAGCAGGCCTCAAAATCTAAGTCTCCTTTGGGACAGACACTAAAATGTGCCTCATGCCAACAAAGCCCAGCAGCAGCTTTCACAAGAAAGATACAACCGAGAGCCTCTGTCCCTGCTGCCAGTAACAAGCGACCCCTCCCGAGGAAGCCAATGTCGGGGTACTCACATAACGTATGTTTTGCTTGTGGCTTTAACTCCTCCAATGGGGATTCTCCTCACAATCACCGATGAGTTCTTGGGAATCAGGGCACTATCATCGGTGTATTCTGAAAACAACATCAATACAGAAGAAACATTACTCAATTTGTAAGAATGTATTTAATAGGTAATTATGGAGCATTTTGAAGAATCCCTTTACAAATCTAAAAGCAAAATTTTATTTGTAACATCTCACCTTTATCCTCTCAACACACCAACAGCACCTGTCAAGGAATCTTTGCATTTGATTATCAAGCAGCAAAATCTTTCTAATTTTTTAGAGTTAGTTCAAATGCCAACAGCAAAACAGTTTCAAAAGACACTAAAGCAGAGCCTGATCTTCCCTGATCTTCCTGAAGTTGCTTTTACTTCTATTTGACTATAAAATCAAGAGATCTCTGGAGAAAAACAAAGCACAGCCAAGTCTCACCTGCATAAAACAGATTCCAAAGTCTGTGACTGCTTGTCCTTAACAAAGCAGGCACTGGGCTAAAGCAGGGAAAGCGCAGCAGTGCCTTCCCTGTGTTAACTACACTTGGCTCCCCCCTGGCTGCCGTGCTCAGGCAGAGAGAGCAGAGCTGCCAGCTCTGCTTCTTGGAGCTGAACCATCCCCAGCCTCACTGTGCAGCTGCTCAAGGTCTGGCATAGAAACGGAAATCAAACTCGCAGCACTGGAGTTTGGAGCATAGAAATTTGGGGGAGCTTCTGGACTTGCTTTCACAAGAAGGGTAGAAATGGCTCAAACTAAAGCGGTACCTCCTCCCTTAAGCTCATCATCCAGTCTTAATTAACCAAGGGGACACGAGTTCCTTCCATTCACTTTCTGCAGGGAAAAGAGACTCAGACGAAATGACTTCTGAAGACAGCCCCGAAAAGCCTTGGCCTGCACTGCACTGCTTGTCCAAGGAGGAGAAAAGCCTCCTGACCTTTTACATAAGGCCTAAACAAAACCCCAACTCACAGACACACTCTGAGTAAGCTTAAAACTCAAAGAGCTCTCCACGAGAATGATTTTTATATTTAACTTACACAGGTGGGATATGGCTAAATATTACAAAGCACCATGAGCAGCCATTCCTTGTCATGTGCCTGCAATGGTAGTTATTCCAAGCCCTTCACTCTGCAGTCCGGATCAAACAATGGTCTGAAGCCCAAAGTTGCTGTGAATCCACTGAAGTTCCAGAGTGGTTTTGCTCAGTGGTCACACACACAAGAGAAATGCTCAAAGCTGGAGGTAACATTGTTCACTTCCACTCTCTTCTAGAGCACAAACTTGTTCTACCAGCAGTAATGGCCAGGAAATGGCTACTGGATTTTGTCAATCTGAGCTGTGACTAAAAATAAAGACTCAACTAACTCAAACTGTTTGCAAAAGCAATGAAAGATTTGGATCTTAAAGGCAAGAGCAGACAAGGCGTAACAGTGTAAAACTTGCTATTTATCCCTCCAAGAAAACAGCAGCTTGAAAGAGGTCCGGGGAAGGAAGTATTTCAAGGAATGAATGGAGGCAGACTAGTTAACAACAGCTACCCTGACTGCTGACTCACATTGACTTAGAAATCTGACATCAACAACCGCATTAGTGCCCACAACATTCTTACTGCAAAGTGCAAGGAGCTCAGCTATGTTCTGAAATTTACGCTGCTTCACATTTAATGCACAATTTAAACACCCAACTTTTAGCTATAACTCAAAAACCTACTAGTTTTAGTAATTTGTGTTGTATGTATGCTATAGACAAATCACTAACAGAACTTTCCCCATTATTTTCTGGCCTGCTTTGATCCACCATTTTGCGTGACAGCATTGCTCAAGCAGCTCTGAGCACTCTCTCCAGAGGTTTTTTACCCAAGTGAAGTACAGAACTCACCAGGAGTCCTCAGAAGGCAAGTCTAGGTGGAAAGGTCAGGGGAAAGCCTTGCAAAGCAGCTGTTATGCTGCTGGGGCAGGATGTGTAGGTAAGAGCTGGGAATGCCTGCTAACAGGCCAGGCCGTTCCTACCAGACCACAGGGAATTCCTAAGAACACGTTTTCTCCTTAGTGCTTAAAATTCCACTCCCTCATGACAGGATTTGCTAACCCTGTTCTAATCACCAGCACTTGCTCACGTTGTGACAAGCCAGTTGTGACAAGCCATCGTTGTAGCTGGCTCTGAAAGCAGCCTTGAAACATCTTGAGGAACAGACTGGGCCACTCCTGCTGGATTTTCCACTTCCCCTGGAATGGGCATCGCTGATCTCATCTACCCAGGCAGGTCATCGCTTCTGGAACGAGCTGGCTCAGGAGGCCAAACAGCCCAGAGGACCTCCCTCTGCACTGTTATCACAGGGCACTGTGCCCCGCAGGAGCCCCTGCACTGCTCTGAAGGGATGAGTCCATCAGATCTGCTCTCCTTCCACTCATTAACCGGATTACACTGCCCGCCCCTGGGTGCTGGGACGGTGTCAGTGTGGGGCTGCAGTGCCCTTCGAAACACTCAGCCCACACCAGTTCAGAGGTACAGCTTCTATTTATTTATTCATTTTATTTCCTTTGTATTTTGCCCTGTAAGTACAATGGAACAATTTCCAAGCTCTTTGAGTCAGAACTTCCCAGGGCAGGAAAGAGCACTCGAGAAACCTCAGTTCCGGAGTTAGCAGCTCTGTTCACAGATTGTGAGAACACCTTCTATAGAAGAGAGGTCAAGAAATCCAGATCCAATGAAACAGAGGCAAGTTTAAAAGCATCATTCTCGAGTGCAGGCTTTACAAGAACACACCTCAATAACATGCATGGAAGAGGATTCCCCCTTTACGGAACAGGTCCCACCCACCCAGTTTGCATTCCCAGAATTTTACAGAGTATATCATGTCCTTTTTTCCCACTGATATTTAAAATCCTGTTTATTTCTAGTTTATACTAGCACTGCTTCTATTACTAGCTTTCCATTGGGAAAAGTAACAGCTCCTGAACTGTAAGAGCTTCCCGGACCTGGGAACAATGTGACTGCACAGCACATCTCCACTCGTGGGGCACGTTGTTCTTTCCAAGACCATTCCAACACTTACTCAGGACTCTTGCACAGACTAAGTTATAAAAACCCAATACTTATGTCCACATGTAAGAATTCCAAACATCCCACTTAAGCAGAATATCCTGGTCTAATTTTTACTTTAATTTTTGCAGGTGAGCTTAGGCATCTATATCTGACTAATAAAAAATTCACGTTTATACATATAAACCAAAGTTCTGGCAGACATATATTTTCGAAATGCACTCTCTAGCTTTGCTCTGCAAACCACAGGGGGATTTTTGCCTGTTCACATGGAAAACACCCTTAGAAAAGCCTCAAAAAGCATCTGTCATTGCTATACAATTTTAAACTACGTATTTTATATATTTATAATTTTATACTCATTTTGAAAGGTCAAAGTGCAACACAACCTCCCGAGAGGACTCAGCATAGTCTTTTTTTAACTTCACCTTGAGGCAACACCACATTTAACAGCTTCTAGTGAGGCAAACATTCTTCCTTCCCTGGACTCTGGTTATGAATGAAAACAAAGTAACACCTCAGTAAATCTGGTATGCTGGATGCTGCAGTAACACTTTATGAGGTGACATTTATAAGCACCATTTTTTCTTCTAAAAACTTCACTTTCTGTTCACCTGCTACAACAAGCCCCACGTGTTTGGCCTATTTCAAAGCATTTTCTGTCCTGGTGCCCTTAACTGGGCTCCACCACAGCTCCTTCCCAGCCGGGCCTCTGTTTTTCAGGCTGTTTCACACAGCCCTGACCGGCCCAGGATGACGTCAGGCTGCTCCTGCATCTGGGAGGCCCAAGTGCCCCAGCAACCGAGGACAGAACTCAGGGACTCTCCTGCAGCACAGCCCTTAAAGCAAATCAAACTTCAAAGCTTTTGAAAATTGTATTCAATACTACTAGAAAGATTCAAGACTCCTGAACCGTGTCTCTGTTTCTCAAGCAACCCAACAGCTTCCCCAACACCTCCAGCACTGTGAAGGCTCTCCACACTCTCCTGAAAATAATTTAAGTACCTGTAGGAAAACAGCAGCTTTAAGTCCGACACCTTTAAAGGCCAGAGCCGAAGCTACCCAGCATTCCGGTAAGTTTTAATAAATGAAACACAAAGAGAAAAAAACCCACTAGTACACATTTTAAAGAAAAGACTGTTGTGACAAAGAACCACAGGGAAAAAAATAAACAGTTTTAACGTTGAAGAGATGAAAACACAATTCTTTTTATTTCTGAGAAATCACATCCCTTAGTCTTTAGCCACATTCAAACTTACCAAGATGGCAGATTGTGGAACTGAAGCACTATAATAACACAAGCCCATATTCACCCCTCGGAACGAAGCACTATTTATTAGATTTAAAAGAATTTATGACTTCCTGAAAAATATTTCGTACATATATTCACTGCAAATGTTCTGCCGTAAAACTTCTGGGCTGCCCTAATCCGGCAAACACACAGTGCTAAGAAGATTAAGAAAAAAAGGTGGACGCGAATGATGAAATGATGCTCAACAGCATCCCCATGATGGTGTCTTTTGTGTGGAAAAGTTACATTAACCAGGAATTCCCAATAGTAATTCCAATACAGAGAACGCTCACGAGCAAGAGGCTTTAAAGGGCTGCAGAAATTGTAAGTCACTGATACACTCGATGCAAATTGTTGCTTCTGAGCAATTCCTGCAACGCGCACAAACCCAGCTCCCAACGAAGGGGCGGCTCAAGAAGAAGACGAAGACAAAATTGACTCACCAAACTAATTTTTAAAATTATTTTTACTTCAAATTAGCCATGTGTTCTATTCCTATCACCTTCAGATTCCTCTGCCAGATGTCTGTTACGGTAAGGCATCCTCCCCGCATCTCCTCACCCTTTTACCTAGAACTGTAGGCAGTCGAGGTTTTGCAGCACTGCGCTGCCCCGCGTGTGGCTCCGACGGTGCCGTGCGAGCAGCAGCCACAAAGGCAGCGCTCCGAGCCCGCCCAGCCCCGCGGCCGCCCGGCCCCACGCACCTTCTTTGGTCTGCGCGTTGGTGATCTGCAGGTCGCAGTCGGCCGCCTTCAGCTTCTCCCGGCCCATGATCTGGCGCTTGAGGTCGCTCAGGGAGATGTGGAGCCCGTCGAAGGTGACCGTGTCATAGTTGAGCTTGGAGGAGAACTGGTAGTGGACGCACGACATGGCGGGGCGCGGGCGGCGCCCGCTGCGGGGCCGGCCAGGGCCCGCGGGGGCCGGGGCGGCG
>JAYRBT010000033.1:15576258-15617504 GCA_036023395.1 Myiotriccus ornatus | reverse complement strand
GCGGGGGCGCCCCCTCGCGGCGCGGGGCCGGCGCGGCGGGGAAGGAGCGCAATTAACTCGGCGCTAATTGCGGGCCCCGCCGCCCGCCCCCGCCGGCACAGAGGCACCGCGAGCCCCCGCGGCTCCTGCAGGCGCTGGGGCAGCGCTGGTGTCCTGCACACCTGCGGGCACCGGGGCAGTCTCTGGAGCTTCGGGTCGCTTCTGACACCGGGAACTCTTTCGCTTTCACCTGTGCTCAGCAGTGAACCGTCCTCTAAGCTCTGCAAAACTACCGAAAACCCGCTGGCGCTTTTTTGGGTCATTCTCACACATCAGTTTCGGAAGAGCAATAAACTGTTCGCTGTGAAATGGATTTTCAGTGTTTACCCATGGCAGATTATTGGGAGCTGCGTGGGGAACTTCATCTCATTTACTACTTATTGATTTAGAAGCAGCTTTTGTCTGTGCCCAGAGCTGCTGTGCTGAGCACCTTTGGCAGAGCACAGCGGTCTGTGCTGCTTTAATTAAATACACAAGAGCCTGAATTCGAGAATCATAGAATAACAGAATGGTTTGGGTGGGAGAGGACCTGAAAGCCCATCCAGCCCCACCCCTGCCACGGGAAGGGACACCTTCCACTATTCCAGGTTACCCCAAGCCCCGTCAAACCTGGGATGGGGCAGCCACAGCTGCTCTGGGCAACCTGTGCCAGGGCCTGCCCACCCTCCCAGGGAAGGATTTCTTCCCAATATCTCCCCTAAACCCACTCTTTGTCAGTTTAAAGCTGTGACATTCGGTTTGAAGCCTTAGACTGAGGGCTGACGTGGAATTGTACCTGTGGTAAGGCTGAGCAGTGCTGGAAGAAACAAACCAACCCCCCTCAGAACCAGGCAGCACAAATCACTTCTGGGAGCTTCCCAGCCACACGGGCAGGTTTGTTGGGAAGGGACACGCAAACAGGCAGGCTGGCAGGGTGGGAAGGTGTGTGTTTGCATTTCCTTCTCCAGTTTGTTTGTCAGCAGCAATGACTGTACTTCTCCCCCCCAGTTTTTATGGACTGAGCTGTGAGCTCAGTGCAAGAGGAGAGGAACCTGCCTTGCCCCAAGCACTGAGGGCTTGGGCAATCCGAGAGCCCAGCTCAGCACAGGCCAGTTTTGCTGGAATATCCACATTGCTCCCTGAGCCCCAGCTCGGTGTCATCACTGCAGCCTGAGGTCACCCAGCTGCTGTGGGCAGGCACTGGATGCAGCTCTGCTTTAATTAAGAATGATGCTGCATCAATACACTGAAAAAAATGAACCCCAAATCTCTGACTCTTCCCTGCTCCTGCTCTGTTCTGCTTTGCTCTTGAGCACACACCACACACCAAACCATTCCCACCAACACCACACCGGCTCATTCCCATGGACAAACTACTCCAGTTTGAGCACAATGACCAAACCTTGGAGCCTGGAGAGTGGCAAAGGCAGCTAATCAGGCTGGGGGAATGTCATGCTGGCACTTGACTCTGCCCCTGAGCTGGTGCTGCTCTTGCAGATCACCAGATAATGCTCAGACGTTTGGGGATACCTTGTCCCTACAGCTCCTTGCAATGTAGCATGTGAACTAAACTACCCCAGTGCAGCAGAAATACGCCCTCTGAGGCCATCAGGGAACATCCAGCAAAGCATTTCCATGGGGCAGGCCACTTCCTGACCAACCTGTTCACTGGGGTGGTTACATGTTGTGTTTTTCATCTGTGAATCGCTTCTCCAGCAGTATTGCCTTGAAGTGCAGCAGAAGACAGGAAGGTCTGTGACTCCAGCACTGCCGTGAGAGGCACCAGTGTGAGGTGGCAGTGCCAGCCTGCCCCAGAGGCTGCCCAGGCTCTGGATTGTGCCTCCCTCAGCCTGTAAACTTGGGCTCCGAATTCCCTCTGCCCTGTTTGGCACCAGCACTTTATGCCTGTGCAGAACAGTCCCTGGATGCAGAGAAAAGGAACCGTTCACCCTCCAGTGCCTTTGCACCTCTCCCTTCCCGGCCCCGGCTGCGCTTCACCACCAGAAACCAGAGCTGTGTGTTTGTCTCGGCCTGCCCAGGGCTGGGCAGACTGAGTGCTGGTGTCCTGAAAACTGGGAAGTTCTTCCAGCACGGGTTTATGTGGGCTGACACAGCCCATCTGCTGGGTTCCCTTCCCGAGTCCACTCACAGTTTGTAATCCAGCAGTGTTTGCCAGCTCCCTGGGGCTCGAGGGACTCAGAACTGAGGGAAACCAAAAGAGTTGTGCTGGAATACTGAAACAAATCCAGACACCTGCTTTCATGTCACAGGAAACAAACAAACAAGGAAGGAAACAATCAAACCCAGCCTGTAATTACCAAGAGTCCTGGGAGCTGCTCCCTCCACAGCTCTGCTTACACCCTGCAGCACAGACCCTGCACACCCGTGTGGACAGGTGGAAGGTGCTGACCTGGTTTTCAGGGGGTCCCAACCCTGCACAGCCCCTTTGCAACTTGAATTTATTACCCTTGGTACTAAGGAGAAGAAGATTTACCCTATCAACGAGTCAGAAAGCAGATGAGAGCTCATTCCTCATCACAGAATGAATTAGGAGAGGTGTAGCAGGACAAATGCCTCCCTGCGTCAACAGTATTCAGAGTAAAAGTAACTTTTTCTGTGATAATCCAAGATAACTTACTCAAAAACCCATAAAAGCCGTGTAAAGAGCTCCATCGGAAAGAGTCCCCCAGGGAGCCTGTCCCATACCAGGGCTGCTCCCTCCTGGAGGTCCCAGCACTGGGCACCCCACAGCAGAGCCTGCCTCTTGGGATCAGTGCCTTCCTTGGCTCGGGACCCCACACTAAAGCAGGAGCTGCTCTGCAGAGGGCTTTCCTTTGCTGCTATCCCAGGACGATGCCAGGAGATGTGCCCACCTTGGCGCTGCAGCGCAGACCCGCGCGGCGGGGAGAGGGCTCGGGCTGGCAGCAAACCCGCCAGCACCTCTTCCCCTGCCAGCTCCTTGTACCCACGGCCGCGGGCACCGAAGGGGATCACACTGCTCGTGGGGACATCTCGCCTTGCGCCCGGCATTCACAGGCTCTGGGAAGATGTCGCCTCGTTATCCCGCAGTCACCGGCACTGCCCAGCACCCAACCTGATCCCCCTGGGCGTGAGAGCGCCAAGGTGACCTCGCTGCTCGGTTCCGAGTCACTGATTGTACTGCTCGGCAAGAGGAAAAATCAGCTGGCCACTGCCATCTCGGGAGGGAAAGAGCCCGACGCGATACACTTTTTATTTTAGCTTAGTTTTTTTAAAAACGCGTCCGCCGCCCCCGTCCCCACCTGCCACTAGAGGTCATTTTAGCACCGGGATAGGGACCGGCGGCGGCTCCCGGTCATGGCCAGAACACCTTCCACCAGCCCAGGTTGCTCCAAGCCCCGTCCAGCCTGGCCTTGGACACTCCCAGGGATGGGGCAGCCACAGCTTCTCTGGGCAACCTGTGCCAGGGCCTCCCCACCCTCCCAGGGGGGAATTTCTTCCCAATATCCCACCTAACCCTGCCCTCTGGCAGTGGGAAGCCATTTGCCCTTGTCCTGTCCCTCCAGGCCCTTGCCCAAAGTCCCTCTCCAGCTCTCCTGGAGCCCCTTTAGGCACTGGAAGGGGCTCTAAGGTCTTCCTGAAGCCTTCTATTTTCCAGGCTTAACAACCCCTACAAGCACCCCTCTGGTGCTTGTTTTGGGTGGTCGTTTCCATTCAGAGGGGCAGGAAACATTCCCTGGGTAACACACAGTCATGTCTAGTAGTCAGACCAATGACAGTTCATACCCAGTGCAGCCCCACACGTGTGCCTGGTCCCAGTGCCCCCCTCAAGTGCTCAGAGAGCCTGTGAATCCCCCGGGCTGGGAGCAGCCAGTGCTGTGCTGTGGTGTCTGAGCAAATGCTGCTGGGCACCACACCCGGGCACGTGGCAGCTCCTGTGCTGGTCCCAGTGCCACCAGCTCCCCGGGATCTCCTGTGGGAGCACTAGTGTGTCCATCCCCACCGGCGCTCCTCAGCCCCTTCTGCTCCAGGTCCTTTCCTTGCCTCCAGCCTTTCCCGCCTTCCTTAATCTGTGCCCTCTCTGCAGCCTCTTGGCCGCATCCCTCTACCCACTCACATCAAAGCGGCCCCAGCTTCCCTCCTCATTCTTAGCTGCTCAATACATTTTAAATCAGAGTTAATTAGAGGGATCAAAGGCCCCTTCTCCCTGTCCCCTGGAGCCCCCCTTCCCAGCCCGGCCATGCCCGGCTGGCTGCAGCAGCAGCTATCACCGGATGCAGACGCCGTGGAGGTGGGGAGCCAAAGCAGAGCAGCTCTCCTCTGCAGCTCCCTGCGCGGCTGCTCTAATCGCTCAGGAGACGGTGCTGACTTTGTGGAATTGGCTGGTGACCGGACTGTCGTTGACTTTATCCCTGGATCCTGCCTGTCTTTGAGTCATCTTCGTTGTGAGTCACCAGCAGCCGTTAATCCCTTGGAGATAAGGCCTCATCCAGCTCTCTCCGTGCAGGTACTGCTACTCTGTGCCTGCTTCAGAACCGGGAATAAATCCGTGTGAGCTCAGGTCGTGGTGGGAGCACTCCAGGACGCACTGTGGGGTCGCTTGTCACACCAGCCCTGTGTCACCTTGGGGAGCCACCCGAGCTGAGCCAGGGCTCTCTTGACCCCTGCTGAGCAGTCCTGGGGGCTCCTGCCCCCTGAACCATTTATCCCGTGGGTGAACACTGCCTGTTCCTCCTCTCCCCGAGGCACTGGGGGTCTCCTCTCTCCCCCAGCACAGCTCTAGACCCCCAGACCCCCCCTATGCCTGGCACAGCAACCTCAGCAAGGGCAAGCTGAAATTCAGCATTATTTGTCTACTTCATTTTAAAACCTTCTCCACATCCACAGTAAATTGTTCCCAGTTTAATTTCTCCCTTTGTTAAACGTGTATTGTATTCCCAGCTGAAATCACTCTCAGTTACACAACTGCTTATGCCATCAATCACCAAAACTTCCCACACCGTGCTTGGAGATCACAACGGCGTGATCTCTAACCCCCTCCGTGACTCACCTCCTTAACTTTGACCCCAGGGCACATTTCCAGCCCTCCAGCAGCAATCACAGCTCCTGCCAGGACTCTGCAGCTTCTCAGTACCTTGCTGGGAGCAGAGACACCAGTACTGGCCTCAGGATGCTACTGGTTTGACTGGTGTTGTGCAGAGCTAACGTCTTCCCTGTGGGAATTACTTTGGTATTTCCCTGTGGATACCCAGGACCCACAGGAGCCACAACATCACACTGGGGTTGTGTGCAGCTGGTACCTGCCCTTACCTTGAGCCTTTCAGAGTCCCCTCCTCCAGGACGTGCTTCCCTTTGCCCATCCCTCTCTCCTGGCTGTGCCCTCACCCTCTGCTGCACCCACTGCAAGCTCAGCCTGAGGCAGCACCAGCACAGGCAGGGGGGCACTGAACACTGGAAAACTCTCTTTGCTTCCCTCATTTTTATTTCTTTTTGGTACCTGTGGTGGTTCATGAAGCCTCTGCTGTTTCCAGAAGAAACATCCCTCTTTCCAACCTCACCTGAGTCCCACATGCAGGAGGAAAAACCCCATCCTTTGCTGCAGTGAGGCACAGGTGAGCTTTGGGTACTGCCTGCCCTGATCCAGCCCACCTGTGCTCCCGCAGCACCCACCCTGGCAGCAGGCCCAGCACCCAGCAATGCTGTTCCACTTTTGCCAGCTCTCCCACCCTCCCAGAGGATGGGACACCCTGCTCAGGCTGCCTGAGCCCAAGTGGGCTGTGCTGGTTTCACCTGTGCCGTCAAGGATGAGTTCTCCTCCTCTGCTGTTCTCCCTAACCCAGGGAGTGGAAGCCACATTTGTATGCAGAGTTTGAGAGCAATTAAATTGAATTCTAATTATTGTATATCACAAATTAGCAATTTCTACCATGCTATTATTAATTGCTAACACGATGATAAGGCGTATCAGACAGTTGGGATGGAACAGGCGTTTGGTTGCTTGGAGAGATGTGTGGAAGCAGAAATCACTGCAGACCTGGATATCCCACAGCTGGGAGATGTTCCCAGGCTGGGGGTGCAGGAGTTTGGCATCAGCCCCCAGCCTTCCCAGGGCTGGAGTTCAGAGCAGACTGGAATTGCCAGTGCTCAGGAAGGGACACTGTCAAGGTCACACTGTGAACTACAGAGCAGGTGTGATGAAGATGTGCCCAGTCCCTCCTCCCCAGCTCGGGGAGTTTGGGTCTATCTTGTTGCAGTTGTGGAAAATCCAGCAAAAAAAGCCAATGACTGGCTGGTTCTTGAGATTCAGCTCCCTAATCCCTGCCCAGAGCTGCTCTCCCAATCCTCCCAGGATGTTCCTCCTATGGAGAGTGGCAGGATGGCTATGGGGCAGGAGATCCAGTGCCATCATGTTTATCACATTCCAGGCAGTCGCTCTAGTGACCTTCACCTCTGCCAGGCTGGAATCATGATTAAAACACCACTGGGACTGTGGGGATGGGCACTGCTGGGAAAAGGGACTGGTGGGGGTGGGCACTGGGGCTGTGGCAATGAGCATACTGGTGTCTGTGGGGGTGGACATGGACATCCAGCTCCAGCTGAGTGCTGGGACTGACATTCTGGTTTAGCAGGACCAGCTCTGAGCTTTTCACAGATGCTGTGGCAGGTGCTGGCTGTGAGAAAGTCCTCATCCTGTCACAGCCAACATCCAGCAGCTAACATGTTTAACATCCTTACATCACACAGGGAAATCCGAGATCAAAGCCACAGCTGGACGCAGCGCTGTGGATAAGCACAGCACTTGGGAGAGTTAATCAAGGACACAACACCACCAGCAGCTGTGGAATGAACCCAGGCAGAGCCTTGAAGGGGCCTGTGGGCACAAAGGTGGTGCTTTGCAAGGAAACCCTTTCTGAGGGGGTTGCTGCAGGTCTCTTGGTGCTCCTGACAGCAGCCAGGCTTCCAGGCGGCTTCTGGGGGGGAAGGTGGGAGCACAGGGATGTCCCTGACATCCGGAGCAGCAGCTGGGATAAATCCTGAGTGTGTTTCTGTGCTGGGAGAGAGCAGTGCTGGAGGCAGATGGAGAGGGCTGTGGTGCTGGGCAGGCTGGTGGCACACGGGTGGAGCTGGGAGAAGCTCAGCAGGCAGGGGAAGAGCGCTGAGCATCCCCGGGATTCACAGTTCCTGTCACTCATGCCCACAGGACTGGTGTTCCCCGAGGATCTGCCCCAAGCAGGCTCTGCTCACCTGCAACTGCGGTGACTTCATATCAGTGAGGTAATTTTGTCCCAGGGGTTATTTATCTGTCTGCTGAAGAGCCCCAGCCCTGTGTGAGTCAGCCAGGCTGCACTATGGCCCCGTGATGAATTACACTCGGACACACGCTAAATGACATTTGCCAATAAATTTATGCAGATTTCTCCTGTAATCCTTCTCCTCATCAAAAGTAGTAATGCTTTCTCAAATGCAAATACACTGCGAGAGCCTTGCCACATCAAACGGGAGCTGGGCTGAGCTGTTCGGAATTCAGAACGATAATCTTCATTGTGCTCATGAATAACCATTTCCTAGAGATGAATATTCAACAAAGCCTTGGCAGAGCCCCCTCCGCATCCCGGCTGTCCCACTGCCTGGGCCCAGCAGCTCTGACCAGACCTGCAAGCAGATTTCACACTCATTTCACGTTGTGATGCTTTGGGCATTCCTTGTGTAGCAGCAGATTTGATGGGCTCCACTCATGAGTGTGGAGCAGGTGCAGAGCAGTGGCAGATTTGCAGCCTCGTGGGTGCTGTCCTGACCTTTCCTCTCCATCCTCACCTCTCTTCTCCATCCCATGACTACACCCTCCCCCAGCATCCCAGCCCAGCCCGTGGGCTCCGGGTGGTGTCCAGCACAGGGTCATGCCATCACTGAGAGCAGGAGGGTCCAGCACCCAGCTCTCCCCGTGCCCATGGCACCCACCTGTGCTCTTCACAGGTTGCCCAGAGAAGCTGTGGCTGCCCCATCCTTGAAAGTGTCCAGGGCCAGGCTGGACGGGGCTTGGAGCAACCTGGGCTAGTGGAAGGTGTCCCTGCCCATGGCACGGAGTGGAACAAGGTGGCCTTTAAGGTCCCTTCCCACACAAATCAGTTTGGGATTCTGTGATTCTGACTTTTTCTGAAGCCCCAGTAAAAACATGGCAGTGTCTGCTCCTTCAGCTCCCAAACCAACTGTGTGCTCCTTGTGCTACGAGGAAAGGCTCCTGCTTCCCAGTCCCTTCTCAGAGCTGCTTACCTGGAGAGGGCAGGAGAAGGCAGGTGGAAAGGTCGGAGCACCAGGACAGGACTGGCTGCTCAGTGACATCCCTGGCACCCAGGGGGGGAAGCACTTATCCGGTGACGCTCCAGGCTGGGCACAGGCTGGGCAGAGCAGGGAACACCCCAGGGTGCTGGAAGGGGGATGCTGGATGTGCAGAGCCCTTGGCCACCTCTGATCAGTGGGGTTTACATTTTTTATCATTTTAAAGATGATTACATTCCGAGCAGTGATGATCTAAGCTAATGAAGTGCCTGCCACTTTGTGGCTTGGCAGGAAAAGTCGAATTGCTCGAGTTGTGGGGTTTTTCCTTCAATCCAGAACACGGAAGATAAGGAAATAAATTATTTCTTTCACTGTTGTTTAGTATCATTTTTTCTGTGCTGGGTTTTATGCCCTGACATCCTGGTAGGCTCAGTAAACCCATGTCAAGGGCAGCTCCAGCACCCCAGAGATCCCCTGACTCCTGGAGCAGAGTGGGGAATGGGAGAAGAGCCAGGAGAGGCTGCAGCCCAGGCTGCTGAAGGGACAGGCTGGGACATGGGCAGCAGTGCAGAGCACTCACTCCATCTCTTCTTCCTTGGCTGAGAAGAACTGCCCCAAAGGCACCTTTTGGAGCCCAGCAGCACTGGCTGCAGGGTTTCCATGATCTGAGAGGTTAAAAGGCACTTGAACCCTGAGGTGAGAGCCTCTGGGACATGCTCTGAGAGTGATTTATGGCTTCTCCACTTACTCAGAGCCAGCTTAATGCCTTTCTTCTATCTATTTTTTTTTTGTTGTTGTCACTGTGAAATAAATATGAACAGGATTTAAAATTCAGACTCTCAGCCCAGACCTTGCTGCTGCAGGACCAGCAAAAAGGGGGGCTTGGAACTGTGATTTACAAGCTCCCAAATCAGGAGCTGTTTTCATATTACCTGCTTTGCCAGGGAAGCTCCTACTTGGAGGAAAAATAAACTTGGAAATGCACAAAAACGCCCCAAGAGTACTGGGGATGGGGGTGGTGCTGGAGAAAGGGACAGCCCAGCAGGGATTTGCCAGGAGCCATCCTGGTCACCCTGGTCGTACCTGTCAGTGATGTGACCCAAGGAGGAGCTGCATCCACTGCTGCCGTCCTGCATCCACGGGTACCCTCCTGTGTCCTCTGGGCACAGTGCATGGCTGAGGGCTGTCATCCTACAGAGTTCGTGGGGCTGCTCCAGGCATGCTGGACGCGGTTCCCCACCATCCCACCTGCATCCTGGGTCCTCAGCACCACCCAGAGCCACGGCTCCCATTTATCCTGTGACAACTTCGCCAGTGCCACCGCTGGCTTCACTGAGGAAGTTTCTGAAGACTCAGGCTACGAAATCCTGCCCTTTGTATAAACATTTTAATTACAATTTTCCGGGACTTCTTTCCTAAGATAAACACATTTTAATTGCAAATTGCTTCTGCTGTCTTTACCCACCCCCCAGCACTGCTGCAGCTGCTGGGTTTAATATTTAATGAAACTGCCTCTGGGCTGGGCTGGATGCGGCAGCGGGGCCGAAGGACACCAGAGCAGCCCCAGAGTGCCCAGGGTGAGCCGTGGGGACAGGAGGGCAGGCGAGCAGAAGGGCAGCTCCTCCGTCCTGCAGAGCTACCACGGCTGGGAGTGACTCTGGCAAGAGGACGTGGTGCCTGGGGCACAGCTGTGGTGTGTGCCCTGCCAAAAGGGACGGTCGCCTGCGGTGAGCACCTCCCAGCCCGCGTGTCCTGCGGGGTTCCAGGCAGTTTCTGGGCTTGGCCATGGCCCCCCGTGGCAGAGGAGCCGGGCTTGGCCAGCTGCCCGTCGCTTCCCACCGACGGCACACGAGCCAAGGCACCACAGCCCCTGTGCCACCGCTGCCCGTCCCGGGGCTGCCCCACAGCGAGGAAATGCCATTAGCTGTGCATGTGGCATCTCACCTGCCACCACTGGCACGTCAGGTCTCTGGGCACCGCGAGTTAGAGCCCTGCAAGCACTGAGCCAGCAGGAGCTGCAGTCCTGGCAGCCTCCCTGATGCAGCAGGTCCTGTGGGAATGGGGGTTTGTCACCTGCGAGTTGTCCGTGTGGCTTCTCCAGTGACACTGCAGCTGAAGGCAGAGCTGGCAGAGCTCAGGGTCTGCATGGCCCCCCACAGTGCCGTGCCTTGGGGCAGCACGGGGTGACGCTGATCCCATCCCGGAGACGATGCTCTGGCACGTGTGGCTCCCGCGCGGCTGGCCCTGCGGCACCGAGCGCGTGCCGTGCTGGCAGCGCCTGCTCTCAGCGCACATCCCACAGCAACTGGCCCTGGCACAGCCCCCGGCTCTGCCCACACGCACGGGGTCCGGCTCCGGCTCCAGTGGGGCACAGGGTCAGCCCCACATAGGGCCTTGGTTTGCTTTAAACCTGCCCTGCCCGCCCCACAGGCACCAGGATCACACACAGGAAACAAACTGAGCGCTCCCACTGCTCTGTCTTTTATTCCTTCACTTTTTTTGCCCCTTTTCTCTCTTCAAATCTTCCTTTGAAACCGAAACTTCCTGCAGTTTGAAATGGACAATAAGGCCGCTCCGGCAGCTGCAGCCCAAGAGCTTCAGCTCTTGGCAGGAGGATCAGAACTACAAAACTATTTCTTTGAGGCAAATTATGCATTCATCCAGCTCATTTGAAACAAAATATGATTTGCAATTTAACTTTCCATAATGAGCTCCTGCTATTATACCGTTTCCATAATGGCTGGTTTCATTGGAACAGATTGTTGGTGCACATGGTTTACAAAACATTTTCAATGCAAGCCCCGTTTTTTCTTATTTTAAATAGCAACAGCTGCTAAGCATGATAATTATTGTATTTCATCAAAATAAACTTACCGAGTTGCTTCTTGATGCCATTCATTGCAGTTTTCCAGTGGACCTGCAGGTTATTAAAGAAGCTGAAACTTTAATTCAGCAAAGTGAGAGCAGCAGCACAGCAGGGACACCTTCCACTAGCCCAGGTTGCTCCAAGCCCCGTTCAACCTGGCCTTGGACACTTCCAGGAATGGGGCAGCCACAGCTTCTCTGGGCAACCTGTGCCAGGGCCTGCCCACCCTCACAGGGGAGAATTATTTCCTGATATTCCATCTAAACCTACTCTCTGACAGTTTGAAGCCATTCCCTCTTCTCTTGTCACTACATGCTCTTGTAAAAAGTTCCTCTCCATCTTTCTTGTAGGCTCCCTTCAGGTACTGGAAGTCCAGGAGCAGACAATTAGAACCTGCAGTGATTAATTGCTAATGGCACTTACCTGCATCACTGTTTCCCAGGGCACCCCTTGGAGCTCCCCCAGCTCTGGATCAGCCCCAGAGCTGCAGCCACGGCCACACAGCACCGGTCCCCCCTCCCCAAACACGCCCAGCTCCTGCTGACCTTCTCCAGCACCAGCTCAGGGGGTCAAGGAGGATTTTCT
Source organism: Myiotriccus ornatus (assembly GCA_036023395.1). Classification (NCBI taxonomy): domain Eukaryota; kingdom Metazoa; phylum Chordata; class Aves; order Passeriformes; family Tyrannidae; genus Myiotriccus; species Myiotriccus ornatus. The sequence goes on along the minus strand of JAYRBT010000033.1, from coordinate 15,605,779 downwards.
CCTCTAGTGACTGTCTGGAGGTTAATGGCAGAGGGACAGGAGTTTATCAGCAAAGAGCAGGGGAAGGTCTTATTTGTTGAAAATTTTCTGGGGGGCTCTTGAGAGCTGGGTCGGTCAGAGATTTATGGGTGTGCAGGCACTCGTGGCAGAGGATAACGATGCTGGAGAAGCTATTTCAGCCCCAAGTGAAAGGCTGCCCTTTACAGCACCTCAGCGTTTGGATTTAGATGACATATAGTAATGGCACCTCAGAAGCCATTACTGTCCATCAAGTAAATAATAAACACGAGATATAAATGACTTGGCCTTACCCAGGCTCCCACAAACTATGGCAAACACTAAAAAAACCCCCAGAAAATCAAAGCCAGAAAGGACAAAGGACAAGGGATGATGTCGAGGAAGGAACAGCCAAAGCTCTGCAGGAATAGGGACTGGGGAGCTTCCTTTGCAGCAAACCATGGTGAGGGCTGTGTGCTTGTCCTGACGTGGAATTAGAGGAGGAAGGGTGAAAAGCAGAGCTCTGAGCTGCAGCCAGGACCCAGCTGTCATCTCCCCTCCGTGGGCTCTGTGCCAGCGCCAGCTCCTGCGAGCTGACAGCGCTTCACCGCTGGGCTTGTCATCACAGCACCAACACAGCAATTAAACCCTCCCTTGGGAGGCAAACGGGGAAGGCAGCCCACAGCGACCAGCACACCAACGCCCCAGCCAGGACTGGTGGCCATCCCCCATTCCCACAGCTATAGCTGGGTCCCTCTGTGTCTGCAGGGCTGGACCTGGTCCCCCAGGGGCAGCCCCCAGTTGTGTGTCCGCTCCATGCCCAGTCCTGTTTCACCCCTGGTGAGCTGTGAGTGACCCACGGTGGCGGCCACTGCTGTACCTGGCACTGACACAACAGATACCGACCTCAGCAGACGCATTTGCCGTGGTGCCATTCGGGATGCATGGTCCCAGTTCCTCCTGTCTGTGGGATCATTCCACGGGCAAAGACCGAATCACCCAAAGTCTTCTTCTCTGGCCAGAAGAGCCCACCCGCTCATGTTCGTTTTGCAGTGTTTACAGTGCTCCCACGATGATCTAACACTGCACAAAGCCATTGTAGGATAAATATAGAGCGCTGCAGCACCATAAATCAGCCTGCTCAGGAGCAAGGGGCGGATCGCGCTTGCCAGTGGGATGTGGGTCTGCTGGCACTCCCCAAAGGTGTATCTGCCCGTGACACCTGCCCCTTTGTCAGCTCCTGGGCTGTCCTGCCCACGATGGAGGTGACTCCAGGCACTGCCGTGGGGCTCCTTGCCCGGCCTGCCCTCGCCGGCGGCTCGGCGGGAACGGCGCTGGCAGCCCCGCGCAGACGATGGGCTATCATACTGTTTGTCAAGGTCTGGCGGAAAGAAAACAAGGTAATGGGGCATTTGCTGATTCAATTCGTTGAATTTGAACAAATCTTTTTAATCTTCCTCCCCCGAGGATTGGAAAGGTCAGGAAATAGGCAGAATGTGCACTTTCAGGTATTGAAATTAAACTTGTTAAGAAATCCATATTGATTTGCACTTCTCTGAGAAATATTGAAGCCTCCAGATTTAGCCTGGGTATTGATTTTCTCTTCCAGGGGAAAGACATCGGCACAAAGGAAAGATATTACACGTGGCAGTAAACACCTTCAATCACCGCCCGCCCTGCCTCCATAAACAAACAGGAGAGCGCCGGCACTGCACACACATCTCCCTGCCCACAGGGGCCTCACACCCTGCCTGGGGACGGGGTCACTGCCCCACACCTCACAGGGCTGAAGAGGCATTTGGGCAGCGCCCTTAAGGCCACGGTTTAGCTTTTGGTCAGCCCGATCAAAAGTAACTGGTCTGGCAGTTTGAGAGCGTCGGTGCAGGTCCCTCCCAGCTGGACTATTCCACTCCATTCTATTCCATGTTTTGTGCTTCCAGCCCTTTCACTACTTTGTTTTTAAATATTGCCCTAAAATCTGGGTGCTGCTCTTCCTCGATTGTTTTTAACACATGCAATCAGCAACTACAGGCAATTAAGAGGCCTAATTATCATCTGAATCAACCTTCTCAGAACAACCCCCTTCAAAATAACAGCAGATAAGGGGGAGGCAGATGAAACTCTTCCCTGGGAGGGTGGGCAGGCCCTGGCACAGGTTGCCCAGAGAAGCTGTGGCTGCCCCTGGATCCCTGGGAGTGTCCAAGGCCAGGTTGGACGGGGCTTGGAGCAACCTGGGCTGGTGGAAGGTGTCCCTGCCCGTGGCAGAGGGTGGCACTGGATGGGCTTTAACCGTCCCTTCCAACCCATTCTGGGATTCTCTGAAGAATGTGCCTGCAGCCCCGTGCTGAGGGGCAGATGGCTCTGCTGGGGCCATTTGCAGAGCTCCAGGAAGGATTTCACTCCGGCAGAGCTCCTGTGCCAGGTTTCCCGCAGTGACCTGACCCTTATTTCCAGAAAGAACTAGGATGTGCCCCGTGACCAGCCACACTCTGACTTTGGGTGGGAGACCCAGGGCAAGTCTGCTCAGAGAAACACACACCAGGCACCAGATGTTTCCCTTCTATGGAGAGCAGAGTAAACGAGAGCCTCGCTGCCCCCAGATCAGCCCTGGGGACCCCGTGGGAATCCATCACTTCTGTCAGAACATTAAATAAGATTTCAATTAAGTGACACATCATCACAGACCAGCTGCTTCAAAACTGCCTCCGTTTAGACGAGCTCTGCTCCAGCAGGAGAGTTTGAAGCCAAACCTCCGCCTGCTCACATGTGCCCTGGCATTCCCAGACTGACCTCCCTCCTCCCTGCCAGCCACGGCGCGGTTCTCCGGTGCCCACAGCAGGGTCAGCGTGACCTACTCAGCCAAGGAACTTGCCAAACTGGACGATTTTATTGTTGTTTTTCTCATGGATCTCCCAGCCATTAGGGAATCACACCCCATCCGCACGCCTGCGGCCGGCCCCAGCTGCTCCCGCAGCACCACGATCACACATTGCCTCCTTGGCTGTGCCCAGACAGCCATCTCTGACTGCTGTGTATCAACTGTAGGGAACTAATTCATTTTCTTGCAACGTTAGAGGTGAATTAAACGCTGGATACTCGCTACCAGTCACTGGAGGAATTCTGCTCCTGAGTCCTTTCATGGGAAGGAAGGAAGGCAGGAAGGAAGAAAGGAAGGCAGGAAAGCAGGAAGACAGGAAGGAAGGAAGAAAGGAAGGCAAGAAGGAAAAAAGCCCTTTCGAGACCACAGAAAATTGCAAAAGGATGTTTCTTCCAACCCGACATGACAAAATTGAATTCCAAGCTATTTAATGCATGCACGAAACGCCATAGAGGAACCCAGCCCGAGCACTCCGTCCAGCACGACAGGGAAAGGGGTTTGGAACACGAGTATCGCTCCGGCACCAACTCAGTGCTCCCAGCTCCGGACTTCCAGGCGATTCCACTTAAATGTAACTACCGGGTTAAGGGTTCTCACGGACAGGGCTATCGCCAGCATTTCCATGGACACACAGCTACGGGAACACGGCGGTTATGATCACACGAACGATGGAGACCTCGGGAAGCCGCTGTCCCAGGGGGGTTGGAGCCCCACTCAGTCCGCAGGGCGCCAGGGCCAGGGTCCCAGCACGGCCCTGTCCCCTCCCCACCGGGGGTCCTGTCCCACCGTGGCCGCAGCCGCCTGGCCCGGCCGGTGGCATTTCAGGAGTGAAAAACCAGCCCCGCAGGCGGGGGCTTGGGGAGCCTCTGGGTTTGTCCTTAAAAACGGGGTTTCACGGGTTACACCATCACGAGGGTGATGCCATGCAGCCTGCCCACGGCCCTGCCCGCCTCAGACCGGCGTGGTTCGTCTGTTGGCCGGGTTGTTGTGCAAAGACTCCTTGAACTCTTTGGGGATGGAGTTATGGACCTGTAAAAAACCGTGGTCCCGCTCCGAGTTAAGCAGCGTCCCCATGGTGACCTTGGAGGGATCCCTGGAGAGGGTGAACATGGAGATGTCGGTGGAGGGGATGGTGCTGAACCCCTTGCTGATGGGTGACATGTCCCGGGAGCGGGGCTCGGTGGAGCGGGAGCTGGACCGCCGGCGGAAGCGGTACCTGTAGGGGGGGAGGCGGGTGAAAGCCGACTTCTTCAGCAGCTCTGAGTGGGACCTGGCGCGGATCTGGCGGTGCTTCTCGATGTACATGTGCACGGCAATCACCCCCACCATCTCAGCGATGATGAAGGACAGGGCTCCGAAGTAGAAGGACCAGCCGTAGGAGTAGCTCTTCTTGGAGTCACTCTGTCCCGGGTCCCCCGCGTTGGCTGAGATGTAGACTATGATCCCGATGATGTTGCTGAGACCTGCAGGGGAGGATGAGGGACAGGCACTCACCTGAGTGGCAGGAGCAGGATGGGAGAATGTGTCCCCATGGGGCACCAACCCCTCTGCCAGCACACTGGGGCCAAAGCCCCTCACAGACCTCTGCTATCCCAGTATATCTATATACACGGAGTATATCTGTATATTCTTGGACATTGGGAGGCTGGAAGGAACAACCACTATTTTGTTCAGAAAAGGGACATTTCAAGAGCTGGTTGTGCTTTGCTTTGCTGAGCAATGAACCACAGGAGCCCGTGGCCAGAGCAGAGACAACCTGAGGGGCACAGAGGGATCCCTCCAGCACAAACCCCAGCTTGCGATGGCCCGTGGGAGCACATGGGAAGCTGAAATGGCTCCACGTCTTTCCATTTCTGCTGGAGCCTGGAGGCTTTATTTGGGATGGGGGCAGTTTGTGCCCTGCCAGCAGCCAGCGGGGCTGTGCCGCAGGGCTGGGGAGTGGCTGGTGCATTCCCGGATTTACTTAATGAATCGATTATGTTCTCTCTGCTGTTTTCTCATCTGCATCAGCAGCTCCTGCCAGCCAAGGAGGGAGAGTCATTTGTCTCTTTGTGGGGAGAAGAAAAACACAAAATAGAGCAGTTCCTTGAGACAAAGACATTGTCACACGATAATCAGGGGAAGCGTTGGAGAACAGCACAGAGAAATGAGTAATCCAGCAGGAGCGGCCCCTCCAGAGAGTGATTTCCATGTAGGACTGCGGCAGCCCCTCTGCCTGGTCCTGCTGCTGCCAGCACAGTGCCCGCTGACTGACAGGGCCCCCCTAGACCTGTCTGGGGCCAGGTGATCCCCCAGTGGGACGGCTGCGCTCGGGGAACCCTTCCCAGGCTGCAGCACCTGCACGGATCCTGCTCGGGACACAGCAAGGTGGATGCTTGAAGTGCTGTCCAGCACAGTGACCAAGGCCAGAGACCCTGACAGTTTATCCCTGTGATAGGGATTTTCCCACTTGGATGGGACAGCTCACAAACCCCAGAATCCGTGCTGACAGCCTGGGAGGACCCACACCCCACCTCTCACCCCTGTCCCCCCAGGCTGGAAGAGCCGCCCCAGGGAGCTCCCACCTGCAGAGACGAAGAAGATGCCGGCGCTGAGGATGACGTTGTGTTTGCTCTTGTAGAACTCGCTGGCGGCCACGCACAGGCCCCCGAAGAACAGCAGCCCCACGCTGAGGATGGGGAAGATGCTGGATGCTCTCACCGCACCTGTGGGACAGCGAGCGGGGCAGGATCAGCCCCGGCACCCCCTGCCAACACCCGCACCCGGGAGGGAGCAGTGCAAGGGCATGTTTGGTGCTGCCAGCAGAGGTGGGCAGACCCAGCACAGGTCCCCACTATGCATCCTCTGCTTGTCATGGAATTCTGGAGTGGGTTGGGTTGGTAGGGACTTTAGAAATCATCCCATTCTACTCCCTGCCATGGGCAGGGACACCTTCCACCAGGTTGCTCCAAGCCCCGTCCAACCTGGCCTTGGACACTTCCAGGGATCCAGGGGCAGCCACAGCTTCTCTGGACAACCTGTGCCAGGGCCTGCCCACCCTCACAGGGGAGAATTTCTTCCCAGTATCTCTATTGTCACTGAGCTGCTCCAGATCCCAAGAGCAGCCCTGCAGACCCTGTGATTCCAGCCACAAGAACAGCTTAATCCCTGAATTTCTTTTCCCCCCACCTCCTAGGCTATTTTTTTCCAGCCTTGTCACACACTCAGCACCAGCAATTTACCTTCCCATTACCAAACACACCACCCACAGGTTTTAGCTGTGGATGTGCCTCTGGAGTCTGGGATGGCAGAAACCACATGGATCTCACCAGGCTGGGGAGGAACTGCCAACCACAGAGTCAGGAACCTTTCCCATAGGGCCCAAACTATCACAGCTGCTTTGAAAGCCAAAATTTACAAACTAATACACCTCAAGTTCAACAAAAAGTAATTTTCTGGTGTAGAGGAGGAACATTTTGAAAATGAGCAGAGAGCCCAGGCCCTGGAGCCCAGCACGATGCCGTGACCCCGACACTGGGCTCCATCCCCCAGGACCAGCTCTGGCAGAGCCAGTCTCTGCGTGCTGTGGCATCACTGACCAGGCACTACACAAAGAAGGGTCTTTCCTGAGCGGATCAGCTTCCAAAATGACAGTAGAGAGTAATGAATACAGCAAATCACTACCTGCTGCACCAAAAATACACTGTGTCTTGGCTTGGGCTCTCATCCCTTGATTAGGGCTGTTATTAAAGCACAGAAATGCAGAGAGGCCCCATTAAAATGCCACTCTGGGGGCTTTAAAATAGACTTTTTACTTTAAATGTGGGAGGGGGTGGGAGAACTTCAATGCTAATCTCCTAAAACTGCAAACCTATTCCATTAAAACCCCTCCCCTCTCTGCTGGGTGAGCAGAGCTGTAGAAATTGGGGAGTTCAGAGCAACATCTGGTTGAACAGCAGCTGGGTCAGCTGGGAGACTGGTGCTGAGCACTGGGCAACGGGCACAGGGCCCTTCTCCTGGGATTCCTCCCACCCCCAAGGGCTCAGAGAGCGCCCAGGGCTGCCACCGCCTCCAAAGGTGCCCCATGTCCCTGCTGCCATATGTCCTTGTTTGGAAACACAGGTGTTGGAATGAACCCCCAGCTGTGCAGGCTCCACAGCCTGTCACACACGTGTGTGGCTGCTGACAGGCTGGGCAGCCCTGCCCGTGGGGCTTTGCATGTTGGGCTGTGTCATTTGTGTCCAGGCTCTGTCACCAGGTGCCCCAGTGCATTCACACCCGTGTCTGCAGAGCACTGCAGGGACGGTGCCCCTTCTCTGGGGGGTCAACCTCACCCAGCCTCAGGGCCCCCCATGTTTTCCCCTGAAAGGGGAAATTCAGGTTCGATGTAAGGAAGAAACCCTTCCCTGTGAGGGTGGGGAGGCCCTGGCACAGGTTGCCCAGAGAAGCTGTGGCTGCCCCTGGATCCCTGGAAGTGTCCAAGGCCAGGTTGGACAGAGCTTGGAGCAACCTGGGCTAGTGGAAGGTGTCCCTGCCATGGCAGAGGGTGGGACTGGATAATACTTAAATACTAAGGTCCCTTCCAACCCAGGCCATTCCAGGATTCCATGACTCTATGTGTGGTTCTGCCCTGAGGGTTTGCTGGCCCCAGAGACAGGAGAACCTGCTTTTCCCAGAAGAGCTGCCAGTTTGATTTCCCTCTGTCTCCCTGCACTTGGCTGCCACTGCAGAGCACATGGCAGATGCTCATTGTGCTCTCCCAGCAGATCCAGCCTGGCTGGAGAGTCTGGGAACAGGGACACCAGCACGAACAGGGCATGAACATGAACCCCTGTAGTGCTGCACCACAGACACACGGGGTCCCAGTCCCCTCTGGTGGATCCCCAAGAAGCTCAGGCTGTGCAGCAGCTCCTGGGACCGGCCATGGGGACAGGGACAAATGTGCCATTGCCACAGGGACTGCGGTGGGACGTGGCCACGCTCAGGTAACCTGGAGGGTCACTGCTGCTGCACGGGGAGCCAGGGGGGTTGTGACCCATCAGCCTCCTGCCAGCAGATGGGGGGGACCTGCTGGGTGAGGCTGGGGGACAGGGATAGGGGTGCCCAGGGAATGTGCACCATGGGGAAGCAGAACTCACGGAGAAGATACTCAGCCGTGTCTTGCTCGTAGTCTGCATCCTCGGGGAAGTGGTCGATTTTCTTGCACACTCCTCGGAAGGTTCCTGGGAACACACAAGCCAGAAAAGATTCAGACCTCCCTGCTCCGGCTGGAGCGCTGCAGGATGTGCAGCAGCCCAGGGGCCTGGATGTTTTACATGGGGAAACTGAGGCACAGCGTGGGACTCCTCTGGAGGGGCAGCGTGAGGTGAGAGGAACTGCAGCATCTCCCTAGAGGAAGAGGAGCCCCCTCGTCACAGTGGCACTGGAGCACGTGGTCAGGTCATGCTGACTCTGTCCCCTCTCCCATGGGACCAGGAAGGACGTGTCCCAGGGGACAGGCTCCAGGCAGGAGAAGCCCACCCTCACAGTGTCCTGTACGCTCCCGGGCTGCACTCGGGGGAGCTGAGCGTCGTGACAGGCATCAATTAAAGCTTGGAGATGAAGCTCTGGAGGAGGCAAGCTGTCATCCAGAGGGAGACACGGCATCCGAGGGAGAACCGCCTGCTCCCGTTGCTTTGGGAACCCTGGGAGCAGGGGATGCACTGGGCGCAGCGAGGACACCAGCTGCACAGCACAGCCCCCAGCCTCCTCTTCCTCTCAGCTTTCGGTTTCCACCCACCTTCTCCCGGTACCCAGAGCCAGCAGGCTCTGCCCCTTCCCCCCAGAGTCACCCCCACGCGTCCCTTTGCTCTCCAGCCGCTGGGCACTGCCAGAGCGGGGCTGCACCAACTGAGCCCTGCTCTGAGTGGGCACGGCCAGGGCAACATGCCCGACCGCCCAGGGGAAGGGGGTGGGCAGGGGGGCAGCCCCAGCTCCACTGCCACTATCTCATGCTCTGACATTTATTTTGGCTCCTTTATTCCCTCTGTTCATCAACTGATGCTCGTTGCCATGGCAATGCTGAGCCGCCTGACACACAACTTCAGCCTCCAAACACACACCACAACAAGGCTGAAATCCCAAAAAGGCCCCTCTGACCTCCAAAATGCTCCCTGAGGATGGAGTCCTGCCTCAGGGAGCTGTGGCTGGGAATGGCTCCAGGGATGGATGAAGCAGCTGCTCAGGGTCCTGGCTGGGGACTGAGCCCACCAGGCAGTTGGGCTAATGGCACATCCTCAGTCATCAGCAACCTGTCCCCTGGTGATGGCAGATGAATCTCCAGGTATTCCTCTCCCAGCTTTATCGCTGGGCCTGGGTTACAGCAGCAATACCACATCATGGGCAGGAAAGAAGGAGATTTTGTCCAGGTCCTCAGCTTCTGGAGTCCCCTGCTCTGCCCACATTTCCTTAGCAAGAACTCGAGGCAGCAGTGATGCCAGATTACCTGTTCCTGGATCACTGCTGCTGGCTGCCTCTGACCCCTGGCAGATCCAAGGCCACAGCTGTGAGCCGGGGCAGAGGATGCCTCGCTCCAGTGCTGGCCAGAGCAGGACTCACTGGGATGCTGTCCCACCGGGATGTGTCCCGGCTCAGGTCCAGCCACTTGCAGCCTCAGCCCCTGCTGACGCCTCTCCCGGGCACACTCGGCAGGACCGGCTGTGGATCCAGTGTGGGCACGGCCCCAGCGCGGCTCGTGCTGCTGCCTTCCCCCCAGCCACCTCTCCCCATGCTGACAGCGGTCAGGCTCCTCTCCCAGCTGGGAGCACACCAGCCTGGTGGTTCCAGCACATCCCAGCCTGCTCCCGAGTCCTTCCCCAGGCGCTGGCCGTGCCTGTGCCGCAGCTCCACGCTGCGAGCGTGAATCACACTCGGGGTCGGTTCGTCTGCGGCCGGGCGAGCGCCAGCGCAGGCAGCGCTGCCGCCGGGACTCGCTCCCTGCTCGGCTGTCTCGGTGGTGGATCTGGCTAATTTCCTCTCCCTATTAGTATGAATCCCAATTAGCCAGCTTGGCTGATCGCCACACTCCCCTGCCGGAGCCCAGCACGGCAGCAGCCGGCTCTGCTCGGAGCTGGGCAGCGGGGCTGGGCAGGAGCCCCGACCAGCTGGCACTCACTCCCCTCGCCCGCCCTGGCACCGGGCAGCACCAAGGAACTACACCTGCCCTCCCATCTTTCAGCTGGGTTCTGCTCCAGAAACCCCGGGTGCATCCAGCGGGCTGACAAGCTCGGCTTCCCCAGGCAAGGGCACGCGCTGGGCTCCCCCAGACTCACAGACAGGCTGGGATGGTGCCTGGCCAACAGGCACCAGCAAGGAGACATAAGAACAATGTTCCGAATCAGCTGGAGATGTGCCAGCTCCAAAGCCTGCAACAAAATCCTTTGCCATATTCCACAGCTCTTCCATTTCACATCCCTCCTTTCTTTCCTGGAAAAGCATCTGCAGTTGCACAACCCACCACTGCCTCAGTGCTCTCCTGTGGGCAACATGGACACACTGACAGCGAGAAATGCTGCTGCCATGTCCAGGGAGAGAGGCACAGCCCTTGAGGTGGCACTTTGAGCCTCACCAAGTCAGCAAACAGCAACATCACCAGTGTAAGTGCCTGGGTGAGCCAGGCAGAGCGGGTGGGAAGAGGAGCACTGGGGATGAGCTGTGCTCTTCACCACCAAGACACTCATGGTGGCACAGGGACAAATGTGTTCTTCAAACACTCGCTGTGTGCTGTGGCACTGCACTGCCTGCCCAGGCTACATTACAACCTTCACCATGAAGCCAGAGCACCTCCTGACCCTCCTGCAGCATCTTCCCCACCGACCACCAAGCTGCTCCATAAAGGGGAGCAGCTGGAGGAGCTCGGTCAGGAGCTGAGACTACCGAGCCCCAGCTCACCCCTGCCTCGTGGGGTGTCAGAGGTACCTGGTCATGGCAGGGTGCTACCTCTCTCCTCACCCTTCACAGCTCCTGCACGCCCCTGGCCAGGAGCAGAGCACATCCACCCACACTCTGTCCCACCTTCACCCAGCTGCAGGTCAAACTCTCCATGCAACGGTCTCACTTTAACCCAGGGGTGCCTCGAGAATCTGCAGGCATGGCAGGGAAGCCCTCTGCAGCTAGGAAATCTTCTAGGGCATGTTGTACGTGTCAGCAGTGGGACCGTGGGCCGTGTGGTACCTGCAGCCTGCCCAGCAGCTCCAGGCTCCCTGCAGTGAGCCCTGTCTTCAGGTGACACCAGATTTGGTTTGGAAGCGATGGACTCGTACACCACACTCTGCAGTCGCTGGTTTGTACGGGATCCCTTCCCTTCCTTCCCCACCCCTGTGGGCGTTTGCATCCCATACTCTGCATAATCCTTCGAGCCCTTCCACGGCCCCAGCTCGGAGCCCCACCAACTGCACGTTGGATAATGCGAGTGGTGGCTGCCCCCGGAGCGCCCCCTCCCCTCCGGGACACAGGGCAGGGCTTTGTGGTTTTCCTGCTCTGCTCACTCGTGTTCCGCTGCGCGCTGAGCTCCCGGCACCGCATTTATCGGCGCACACAGAGGCAATTAATTGATTTGATCTTGGGCCGTTTTCCTCTCGCAGCCCTTCTCCCCAGAGGGGGCTGGGGGGAACGGGGAGGGGGTTGCAAAGGAAGTACGATGGTGTAAATATGGCCAAGAATATCGATCCCAGCCCGGCGAGCCAGAAGACTAAAGAGCTCCAGTTATGGTGTTAAAATCACATTACTTTTCATCCACTGGAACAGTTTTCCAGGGACCATTCTGGGTGTTACTACTGTGTGCAAAGGAAGACTCAGGCTGGGGAGGATGAGCTACGACCACTTTTAAATGAGAACAAAAATCCTTGCTCCCCTAATTCTGGCTCAGCCAGGAGGAGTCAAGGTCACATTCTAGCCCTCAGCTCTCCACTCCTCCTGATAAATCCAAGTGAGTTATCTCCCGAGTTGTGGTTTCCAGTAATGGCCTTCCTAAAGACACCACATTACACCAAATCCATTTGGAGGCAATGGCAGTCACTGTGGTCCAAGTTCTTCTCTGAAGATTATTATTTTGGAGTACCAGAGGTCGGAGCTGAGCTGGGAAGTGCTGGGGCAGGAGCCTGTGGCACATCCCCAGAGACGCTCAGGCTCTGCACTCCCTGAGTAACAAGAGCAAGATACCTAAATATCTCCAAGGAATTAAAACTTCAGGGCTCATCTTTTTTTACCTCCCACCCACCTCCCAGATGCTTGGAGAGATGGAAAGAAATTCATCCGTATTCCTTCCCTTTCCCAGCTCCAGGCTCTGCGAGGAATCCCGAGGCTCTTTGCACAAGGTCCCTGGTGTAAGATTGCAGAGCCAGGGGGTTTTGAGTCTTGGCTAGCCATGGCCAGCACACAGTGGCCACAGTGAAGGGCTCAGTGGGTGGCACTGAGCAGCTCCTGTCCCCCAGGAAGGGCTGTGGGGGTCCAAGGAACCCCCCCAGCACCTTGTTTGCCTCCTGCATTCCCAAATTTTCAACACAGCCCAATTTCAAAGACAAACAGCAGCTTAGAAAAGCATCAGGGAAGGCTGGTGGGATGGTTGCAGGCCCAACCCACAGCTCAGAGCAACACAGTCGGAATTGTCGCTGGAGCCAAAGACAAGAGGTACTACCCCAGGGCAGGGAACAGTCAGGGAGCCAGGTGAGGGACCTGTCCTTGCCATCATCTGTGACTCCTCAGACTGTTACTGTCACCTGCCTCCTCACACAAGCATCTGTTGGCCTCAGCTCTCCTGGAGAGTGGCTGAATTAAGGCAAACCCTGTGTTTTTGTTCAACAAAAGCCCCCAGCTCTGCACTGCTCTCTAGCCAGGATCTCCCCATGTCGGGAGGGGTGCTGGGCTCCCCAACACCTGGCAGTGGGAGGAATCCTCCCCCTCAGGACTGAGTTGTCCTGTGGCACATCCCCATCGCCCCGGCAGCCCCACACCAGCTTCCCACCATGGCACTGGTGTAATCTGGCTCCATCTCCACTTCACACCCTCTCCCCCTCTCTGCGGTGGTGGTTTGTGGCTGAGCAGAGGCACCTACACAGATATGCCTGTTCTGAAGGACTTTTTTCCTGTTCTTGTAAAAAAAAAAAAAAAAAAAAACCAGTGGAAAAAACCCGAGTCAGATGAAAGGAGCGCAAGAGCGAGGAGGCGGCAAAGGTGGCTCGGCGGTGCCGTCGGACGCCAAGGCCAGCGCGAGCACACGCCCGAACACACACGGGGGGAAGCACCGAGCCCCCCGTGCATCCCGACAGCCCAGCGGGCATGGGGAGCAGCAGATGCCCATGCCGGGCATCCCCACGGGGGACACCGCGGGCACAGCCTGGCACTCACAGCAGGGGCGGGCTGGGAGCTCCTGCCAGCTCCAGCCTGCCAGGTGCCAGCGATCGGCGCGTGGCACAGGGACTTCACTCCCTCAGTGCTGCTAAAAGGGAGGGGAAAAAAAAAAAGAATCTACATTTTGACAGTGACTCATCATCTCCCATTCTGGAATCTGTGGGGTTGGTGCAACCTACACAAGGCAGTTCAGAAAAGCAAAACAATTCTGAATAATAGAGGAGGAAAAAAAAGTTTGCAGCTGATGGGTAATTTCCAGCCCTCCACTCCGAGGGTTTAGCTGGGTTTTCTCATTGGAAAAGTAATCAGGTAATCTGGAGTTGCTTCCAGGGGCTCCCCCCGTGCTCCCCGGGCTTCCTTCTTCCCTCCATCCTGCCACCTTCCTCTTTCCATCGTTCTACATTACTGGAGCTCGTGGCAGGAAACACCACACTCCTGGGAGATGCCGGGGTCGGGCAGGAAGGTGCAGGGGGCTGAGGTGAGTGTGGGGGTCCAGGGTGGCCCCTTCCCTGTTGTCCCCTCATGGCACAGCGATGGGTGGCCAGCACACTGCTGTCCCCTCTGTGGCACAGCCATGGCAATGGGCAGCAGCTGCTGATGCCAGGAGCCCTCGCATCGTGCTGGGGAGGAGAGCACTCATCAGCATGTCTAAGGAAATCATTTCATGTTTCATCTTTAACAGTGAATAAACATTGATTTTTATTTTAAAAAGTAATTGACATTCCTATGAGAGTGCAATGAGCACTGGTGCAGCCAGAATCAGCGTAAAGAAGCCATGTGCTAGAAATTAATGAGCTTCACTGATTAAGTTTATCTGTTTAAATTAATACAATTCTAGCAATTAAAAAAAATAATGATCTTTTGTTTGCTTGCCTGCTTGGAGATGCTGATGGTAAGAGATGGGGCAGAGCAGGAGCCCTGGCCCCAGCTGAGCATCCCAGTGCCTGAGGCATCAGGACCTCTGTCCATGCAGCCAGAGCAGGATCCCCCTCTTCCTTGTTTAATGAACATTTTAGATTCACTTGGGTTAACTGAAGAGCTTCTGGGAAGGGTTTGCCTTCCAGCCTCCTCTTTGGCTGTTGGTATTAGAGACAGCCAGCTCAACCCTGGAGATTCCTGGACCACACAGCTTTTTGCTAACAGGACTTGGGGAAACTGGGTCCATCCTGCACCGTGAGAGCTTGTGCCTGCTTGGGAAAGGGACTGGGGCTCATCCCCATCCTCTTCCGCCCACCACTCCTGAGAACTGGCTAGAGCTGGCAGAAGCTCACAGTCCACCACTGGTGTGAGCGCCTGGTCTTTAAGATCCCTTCCAGTCCAAACCATTCTGTGATTCCATGATTCACTGTCCCAGCCACTGGCTGGATAATTAACAGAAGGATCCAGACTCACTCATTTGCAGGAGTAAGTTTGACCCACATGGTGTTTCATGGCCAGAACACTGAAAACTGATGATAAAAACTGCCTAGATGGGACCAGAGGGAAAAACAAGAGTCAAGAGTGTAAAACCTGAGATACTCTGGTTAAACAAGCTGCCAGTAATTCAGACCAAGAGAGTGTATGGAAGTGGGTGCTCCGGTGTCTGCTCACACCTCGAGCTGTGCCAGGGACCGGATCATCCCCAGGCTGCTTAAGCACCTATTTATACTAAGGAGAGAAGCTGCATTATGATGGGGAGCTGGAGGTTTCACTTCACCAGTATTAAAATGTCCTCTGAATTTCTAAAAACCTATAAATGACAATTTCATAGCTGTGAAGCGTGGCATCCAGCATAGGGGAGTGCTATTTTCGACTCTGTGTTGACAGCTGAAGGGGAATGGATCATAGAATTAAAAACTAGTTGCAGCTCAAGTCCAAGCAATCACGGCTTGATTACACTTCTTATGGGCACACAGAGGCAAGGCCAAGGCACCAGCACAGACTCCTGGTGCTTTGAGAGGTTAATTCACAGAGCAGAAAACAATTATAAGCCAAATCAGTTAGCAGAATGATTTAAGCATAAAAGCACAACTGTGAATAGAGAATGATTTAGGAGTGTTTTGCCCCAAACCCATCACCACGATGGGAGTTTGTATCAGTTTAGAAACTGCCTGGCTAATATGTAAACAGCTATAAAAATAAAAACAGGCCCAACAAAGAGAAGAAAGGAGATATTCATAACTCTGAATATAAATCAGCAGCACAGAATTGTACAGCACTGACAAAGGCGCAAACAGCAGAGAACCATCAAAACGTCCTTCCCCGGTGCACTGGGATGAGCAGCAGCGGCAGAAAGGAGCAATGCCACCGCCCGTCACCAAACAACGGCAGCAGCGTTAGTCACAGGCCCCAGAAACGTTAAATAACCCATTACAACCACAGCATTTCACATCCAGCACGAGCACATCCCCCAGCTCAGGGACACGCGTGGAAGGAGCCGGCTGAGCGGTTAACAGCGGCTGGGAAGGGTGAGGATGGACACCCTCCACTGCCCACCCTGCCCGAGCTCCAGCCCCGAGCTCTGCCACTGCATCCCTTCGCTGCTCCAGGTGCTTGGGCTGGTACCTGATGGCACAGGTGAGGACTCAGACAAGGGGACAGGCCATGGACACAGAGTGACAGGGTCACTGGTTATGGTTGCTCCAAGCCCCGTCCAACCTGGCCTTGGACACTTCCAGGGCTGGGGCAGCCACAGCTCCGGGCAGCCTGTGCCAGGGCCTGCCCACCCACAGTATTCCCTATCTCAAGATGAAGCAGCTGCTCGAATTTGCAACCAACGCTACAGTCCACGCTTGAAAGAGGGTGTTACTGAGGGAGGGCTCAGAGGCAGAGGTTTGGGAGGTGCCAGAGAAGCCCAGCACAGTGAGCCCCTCCTTGCCCTCAGCACAGCCTAACCTCAGCCCAGTACTGCAGCTCCAGGGCCGCTGAAAGCAAATCATTCTCCAAAGGAGCCCCACAGTGCGGAATATCAAGACTAAAAATATGTAAATCGTCATGGAAAGCGCTGTCAGAGCTGCAGCGAGACGAGCCAGTTGCCAAAAGGCAATTTCGAATTTCCGAGCTCACTGCACGAGGCATTAAAAAGGTCACTATTTCTGAAATAAGGATCTTTACAAATAAACACATTTGCCGAGGCCTCGGTGAGTCATTCCGGAGTGGAGCAGAGAGCATTTCCACCCTAATGCTCCTGACAGGCCGGGAGCAGGGGGATCTTTTCATGTTTACAGTTCATCAATAGTTATTACAGCTGCACAGTCAATCTTTAAAGCACATTTAGCCTGGGAGGAGGCTCGGCAGGTTGTTTTCCCTGAAAAAGTGATATTAAATTTATTACATTCTCCCTCTTTTACAGCATTGATTTGAAGGTAAGCATTTGAACTTCAAATACGTGACTGCCACTCCAGCACCTGCCTTTTTTTAAATGTGTCTGTACTTCTGTCACATCTTCCTGGTATAAGTATTTGAAGTTTTCAGTTGATGCGCTAAAAGGGCCTCGATCCATCACAGCCTATTTATTCCAGGGAATGCAGTGGGCATTGTGCTGCTGGTTTGCTGGTGTAGGAGGTGGGTGCTGTCTCCTGCAGCCCCAGGGGATGGTGTGCATGGGGATCCTTGCTCCCCTTCCTGCTGGCGCCAGGCTCACCCCGCTCCGGGCTGCGGGTCCGGCCCGGCCCAGAGCTGCCGCAGGTACCGGGCGCATCCAGCACCGCCGGATTTAGCTCGGTGCCTGCCGGGAGGCTGAGCCACCTCCTCACCATCTGCGGGAGGGAAGCGAGGCCCGGGAAGCAGCTCCAACGCCCCAGATGGGGAAAGCGATATTCGGGAGTAGCACCATAGTTTCACTCTTGGCTTTTTTTGGGAGAACAAGAAGGGACTCTCCTTCCAGAGAGAGCATCAGGGGAGAACTTTGCTGGTGAACAAGTGAGTGATGCCACTTCACCTTCCCCCTCCAAGAAATAAAAGCTGCCCTCCTGATCTGCCCAGAAATCAGAGCCATTCCCATGGCACAGCGCTCGCCCTGTCCTGTGCCTTTGGGAGAGCTCTGCCCTTGGGAACACCTCAACAACACCATACTAGCAGCAGGCTCCCTGCCTGGCGCAGGGACAGGGGATGGGACATCTTGTCCATCACCCAGCACTTTGGGATTTTATAGCACCAAGAAACCCTAACAAATGACAACCAGCTCCCCTGCACTTCTGAAACACTCCCTGGCCCACAGGCAGCCCGTGGGACTCCTCTATCTCCAGCTCTGCTGTTCCTGCCCACGCTGCAGCCCCGGCACTGCACACTCTGCATCCACGGGACAGGGAGCAGGACCCCACTCCCAGCTACAAACCAGTTCCACTCTGACACGGGTCAGACCCAGGCAAACTTCTTCATGGTCCCTGAGCCGCTCACACCATCACCTTGGCCATTAACCAGCCTCACCTTTCCCAGCTTCCCAAACCCAGCTCAACGCACAAAGTACTCTGCTGGAAGAACTCTGGGCTGTGAAACAACCCCAGTTCCACACAGCCCTGCCATTCCAGGAGCAAACCAACACCAGCTCCCTGTGCCTCTGCCCTTCCAGAAGCCAGACAGAACTCTAAGGGGGAGAGGAGAAACATATTAAATCCCTTGAGATGATGGCACACAGAGCTTCACCACTCATACAGTGCTTTCTATCTTCTGCCTCTTTTGCATTCAATCACAGAGAGCCCATCCTGCTGCTGCTGCAGCCACTTGCTGGTCTGCCACCAGCTGTGAGGACAGTGGGACTACGCCAGGCTGCCTGCCCTGGTTCCACTGGCACCAACCCCACAGAGCTTACCTGGGGCTGCCTCTGCAGATTCACTCCCCTATTTTCATCTCCAGCTTGTGCCCAGGATGTGGCTTTGCCCTCAGCACAGCTCTGCCCACAAAGCACCTTCCTCCAGGGAGACCTATGCCTGCAGCAGCCCTTTAATAGCTCTGTCCCAGCTGCAGCCCAGCAGCTCCACCTGGTTAGTGCTGACAGCACCCACCTGCCCCACTCTGGGTGATGCACCGGCAGTTTGGACTACGAGCTGGGTGGGGAATGGATGGAGAACAACAGCCCTGAGGAGAGCTTTGGACAAGGGCCTGGAATGACAGGACAAGGGGGAATGGCTTCACACTGACAGAACAGGGTTAGATTGGATATAAGGAAGAAACTCTTCCCTGTGAGGGTGGGGAGGCCCTGGCACAGGTTGCCCAGAGAAGTTGTGGCTGCCCCATCCCTGCAAGTGTCCAAGGACAGATTGAATGGGGCTTGGAGTAACCTGGGCTAGTGGAAGGTGTCCCTGCCCATGGCAGGAGAGTCTGGATGGTCTTTAAGGTCCCTTCCAACACAAACCGTTCCATGGTTCTATGATTTTGTCATCCCCAGTTTACAGATGGGTAGTGGAGTACTGGAGAGATCACGAGCATCTGCTCATTTTGGGTGCTCAGCTGGAGCTGTGCAGAGCCGGGGATTTCACAGCCCTGGAACAGGCTCTGCGCGGGAGGTGCCGGTGCTGTCACAGCCCAGCAGCCTGTGCCGCCAGCGGGGCTGAGCCCGCACCCGAGGAACCAGCTCCTGGGAGCTCATGGGGTGTTCTGCTGCTCCTAGTTTCTGGAAGGCTTCTCATCCTAGAGGGGAGATCTATTCAAATTGACATGGCAAGTAATTCTAAAGACTGGCTGAGCCTGTGTACCCTAACCAGCTCCAGCCTAAGACACAGGGCTGCCTCCGACACCCTGCAGCGAGCAGCTCGGGCAGTGTCACACGCACGTCCAGTGCTGGGCCGCAGCGGTGGAGAGCAGCTTCCCCAGACCTGATGTCGCCACGGCCGTGGCCCCGCACGCTGCAGTGGGGACAGGGGCCGTTCGGTGGCTGTCCCCCAGCCCGGGGTCCCCGCTGGCCCCGTGCCCAGCGCGGTGCCGGCAGACGGGCCGTGCCATGGCAGGGTGGCTCGGGCGCGGGGGCGCCGGCAGTCTGTCTGTCACTTCAGCCGCGAGCGAGCCGCGATTCAGGCGCAGCCATACGGCCCCGTCTGCGGGGAGGCACCGCAGCTCAGCCGGGGATCGGCCCCGAGGGAAGAGCGGGCGGTCCCTGCCCAGGAGCTGCTGCGGGCTCAGGGCGGGGGATGGCAGCAGTGGCACTTGGGGCAGCTTGGCGCAATATGCGGAGAAGATCCTATTTCGTATTATTATCTGCAATTATTTGAAACACGCACACCACCTCCCCCGACTCCTCTGCCGTCGCGGTGCCCTCACAGGACCACATTTTGATGCCGGGCGAGAGAAGCAGAAGCCGGTTCCGGCTCCTCCCCAGCCGAGAGGTCTTACACCCCGCTGCAGCTTTCCTGCTTCCTATGCAAGGCGCGATCCCTCTGATCCTTCTCCAGCTTCTCACGTTGGAGAGAAGGCCAAAGACTGATGTACAGAGAACACTTTCATCCTCGGCTGGAGCGTGCTGAGGAGCGACAAGAGGTTCTCTCGGCGTGGGGAGAAGGAGCCTTGGGGCTGCGAGAGGCTCCCAGCCCCCGGCAGCAGCCTGGGAGGGCAGGGGGGAGCAGCATGTCCCCATCTGGAGGGGGTCCCGCTCTCGGCCCGCTCCGCCGGGCGGCTCAGCTGCTGTGCCGCGATAAGGGCTGCGGGGCTGCTCAGGCAAATGGAGGATTTGGCAAGGATGCCCCGCATCCCGGCAGGAATGACTGCTCAGGTGGCCGGGACACACAGCCGGGCTGCGGCAGGGACAGCCACCGGGAGGCCAGATCTGCCTCGCCAAGTGACAGTGACCTTTCCCCGGCCAGGCAGCGGCCCCGGGCCGGGGTCGGGCAGGAGGCTCCCGGGGAAGGCGGCCAATGACTCCCGCGGATCCTTGCACTGTTCATGCGGTGACGTTGTGTGATGCAATCGGTGATGCCGAACCATCACATATTCTGACAGCTGCGAAAATAACCCTGAGTTGTGTTTAACATCCAGCTGAGCATCACCAGCCTGGCCCAAGAGTTCCTGCTCTGTGCTGGGAGGGAGCCCAGCCCCACGAGGGGGACAGAAGGGCCATTGCTGGGACCAGGGGAAGTTCTGCAGGACACGAGCAGCTCACTGGTGCCAGCAGCACAAGCCAATGCTGATTTTAACCTATTAAAACCAGGAATACTTCAAACGGGTCATTGCTTGTTGGTAACCTCTCTGGTGGGGAAACTCCCCTTGTAATTCCAGGCATGAACTGAGAGTAAAGGTATTGTTAGGGGACAATTACCAGACCACCAGTGAAATTGGAAATGCTAGGGTTTGAGAGGCACAAACCAAAATGTCACCCTCAAATGCTATCTTTTGCCACTGCTCTCCAGTGCCTGAGTGCCATGGGACACATCACCAATGCCAACACCCCGGAGGGTGCCCAGCAGCCCCCCAGAAAGGCTGGGAGGTCACATGTCCCTCCCCTCTCTCTGTGCCCACCCTGGGGCTCCTGTCCAGGCCCAGTTCTCCTTCTTCAATACAAAGCACTTGCCAAACAGCAAACAGCCAGAGCCCTGTGGAGAGCAGCGGGATGGCACGAAGGGCTGCCCCACTCCCACACCTGCCCTGGCATTTCCTCATGGCTCTGCACAATAAAACGCTACCATTGCCAAAGACCTGATATGGGAATGGCTCAGCCCTCCTCCGCTGCCCACCAGCACAAGGTTTGTCTGTAGATTGTAGTGTCCAGAGACAAGAGAAAGGCAATATCTGAGAAAATCATCACGTGCTATGACCCATCCAGCAGCCACGATCTCTCCTCCTGCCTCTGCTCACTAGGACTGTGAAAAACCCCGCTATGTTCAAGCACAGTCACTCGCCAGTGACTGAGGGACTCCTGCAAGGTTCAGGGCTTGAGTGAAGCCCAGGGGTCCTGACACGTCTCAAAAGGGACCAAAAGCCCGCTGTGAGAAGACCCTCCACTCCTCCTCTGGGCGAGTGATCATAGAATCACAGAACCCCAGAGAGTTTTGGGTTGGAAGGCACCAAAGGACACGGGACAGTTCCAAGCATGCAGCACAGCCCGACCTGGACTTTTCCTCCTGGAGACACTGTTAAATACCTGCGGCAGGTAGATGGCTGGAAGGTCGCCCCAGTGTAGAATCAGAACATTCCACAGCATCCCCGGTGTCCCGGGCTGACCCAGCGGCTGGGACACGAGGGGTGTTTCACAGCAGGGTTGTGTAACAGGTCTCGGAAGGGGATGCAGCCCGTGCTCCTCCTCGGCTCCTCCCGCGGAACCCTCCTCCCCGCGCCGCAGAGCTGTCAGCACACGCGCCGGGGGAGAAGGCACCCGTTGTCACCCCAGCACTGTCATTCTTTATCACAGCAGGTGTCTTCTTCATCAGAGCCTTTATCTTGAGCTGCCTCTGCCGCACTCCCCGAGCGAGCCACGGCTCCTTACAGCCTGAGTGGGACTGCGCAGAGCCAGCACCTCCTGGGTCCTCACCCCAAGGAAAGCTACCCAAAACCTCTGGAGCTGAGCCCGAAGAGTCAGCAAAGCAAACCCACCCGAGAACCCTCAGGAGAGACATGAAGACTCCCCCTCCACACCAAACACTAACCCAAAATGCAACCACCAGCTCCAGGAATCCGGAGACGTGTTGAGAAACCCCTCGCTGAGCACGCAGCGCTGCTCCCTCCTCACCTCCCCAGGGGCACTTCACCGGGACTCTGTACACGGGTGGGCACCTTTCCCCTCAGATGCCTTGGACTAACCCACCCCCACCTCCTGTCAGTGCCCTGTTAATGACGGTGGATACCTGGCAGCTGCATCCTGCCAACGCTGTGAGTCAGCCAGTGACACTCGTCGGCAGATGAGGCAGGGATGAACGCCCCTGACAAGTGGGACCCCTTGGGCAGGGCAGCAGGCGAGCCAACCCCTCTCCCCCATACTTGTGGGTTAGTGCATTTATGTAATTTTAAGAGCATTTTTGATTTTCCCAAAGAAGGAGGTTAATGTCTATTTATGAAGTGCACACTGTGTTCATTAAAAATCCATGTTGAAACCCATGTGAACAGGAACCATGGAGACACGAGAAGCACTGAGGAAGCTTAATGCCTCAGCTGCCTCACCTCCCTCACCTCATCTCGTCCCAAACGACGCAGCATCACAGGCCACCACCCCTGGCCCCTCACCCTGAGTGGCTGTGCCACAGCGCAGCATGGCCCGGGGGCTGTGCCAGTGGGCACAGGAGGGTCTTCACCCTGTGGACTGTTGGTCACAGCACTGGGGGACTTTTCCAGATCCATGTGAGATGAACACTAATGAATCCACCTGGCCTCACCTTACAAAAGGCAAAATTCATGCGGAGAGAAGGGATTTACCAAAGGCCAGGTAGCCTCCAGCAGCAGAGCTGGGCATCTCTCCCTGTTCCCTGGCTGCTCCAGCAAACACCATCACTGGCACCACCCGGCCAGTCCCCCACCTCCCTGAGGACCAGAGGATCCAGCATCCATCTGTGGGCATCCTCCCTAAACCACAGCTATCCCCAGCCACCAGTCCCAGCACCGGGGCTCGCAGCCTTCATTAACCAGCCCTAATTATTTGCAGCCGGCCTGGAGCTGGTGACCTTGCATGGGAAAAAACCCACTTGAGCCTCATTCAAATTCAGCCTTCCACCTCTATTACACGGGAACAGCTCTGGAGATGACAGGCTCTGCACCACGCCTATGCAGCAGTAAAATGCCTCTTTCTGAGCTGTTCACAGCATACATTTTACTCATCACGTGCTGCTCGCAGGCAGTGAGGGAACCAGCTCTCTAACCCACCCCAGAAGTCGTGATTTTTGCCCAGAAAACACTGCAGCCTCCCAGGAGGGCGAATTTTGCACCCTGTGCTCAAAGCAGAGCGGGTGGCAGTGAGCTGAGGCACAGCTCCACCCCGGCCACTCTCCAACCAGCTGTGGAGCCGGAGGCACGGCTGCCTGCAGCCACGGTGCCAGCTGGCAGTGGCACGGGACCCTCGGTGTCCAGAAGGATTTTTATGGCTCATGGCATTTGGCCACGTGCCACAGGGACGTGGGTCTGGAGCAGCCCGAGGGTCCAGCCAGCCTCATTTCCATCTCCATTAGAGGACAGTAATTCACATTGATCTATCCAGTACATCCTCCACCAAGGCGAGGCTCAGGGATTCCCTAAGCCTGAGGTTGTGCCTGGATGCCATTTGTACCCAACCCATTGCAGAGCCCCGTGCCCAGGGCACGTGTTCAGTCCCGTGTGAGGGCAGTGCCAGGCCCGTGGGCTGTCCCTGCTCTGTGCTGTCCTGCCAGAAAGGCTTGCTGGGTGTCAAACCTGCAGCCTGGTAATTCCACCGGGGAGTCTCAGACAGGTAACTGGTCCCTCTCCACCTTCATCCGTCACCTCACCTTAGGTCCCTCCATCACATCACATCCTCTGCTCCCATCACACAGGTTAACTCGGCGCCTCCCAGCTCTCAGGTAACGAAGAGCAAATAACCCCTCTCCACCACCTCTCCAAACCTGCCTTGCTGTACAGAGCAGCCCAGTCCCCACTCCATCACCTCCAGCCCACGCTGATGGTCCCCACCCGTGCATTCCTGCCGGCACAGCTGCCATCCCTGCCGGCACAGCTGCCATCCCTGGGCTCTCCTTGCCGTGGTGCTGGAGCCAGCAGGCACCCCCAGGCAGAGCCCTGGCCGGTGGCATCGGGGCAGGGGGCCATGCCAGGGGTGGTGGGCCAGTGGGCTGGGGCAGGGTGGTCAGCGTGGCCGTGAAGGGCAGCCTGGCAGCCACAGTAACACCATCACCAGCACTGGCACCGAGCTGGACCAAGCACCGTGGAGAAGGGCTCGATGGCACGTTGGGGTGTTGATGAGAATCCATCACAGACACCGACCAGACAGAGGAACAGGATGAGCAGCTCCTTAAATACCTGCCTATAATGAGTAGCGAGAAAAAGTGCTCCATCATGGGTGATTGCAATCTCAGGGACATTTGCTTGGCGCTTTTAAAAATTAAAGATAATAACTTTCTAACAGAAACAATCTTGCTGTCACCTTGGGGAAATTCTCTGCTTGGCCTCACTCAGAGGGCTGAGGAGCTGGAGGCAGGGGAAGAGCTGGTGGCTGGCCAGGGCAGCCGCTTCCAGCCCAACTTAATGCCTTCGCTGCGACCCAGCTCTGCTCAGCAGAGCCAAAACCAGCCAGACAAAACCAACAGGGGAAAATTTAGGAGCAAAGGCAGGTGCCTCCCTGCACCTCATGCCTCTGCTAGGCCTGCTGAGTGGAAAATTGAATTAAAAAATTAAAAATCAGGGATTTAGATATGGGAAGTAGCAAGACACACATGTGGCTGATGGGAGAAGCTGATGGGATCAGATAAAATAAACCTGTAACCAAAAGGTCAAGGCAAAGCAAAGAGGAATCCTTTCATTGTGTTTGAAGGAGGTCTCCTGACAGTGTAGAACACCACTGGATCACGACAGGGCAACTGTCAGTCATGGAGCAGAAGTGACACATTATTATTTATTCATTAGATACTTCTGTTCTGTACTTGGAGACAAATAGGCTCCTGTATTCCAGCAGGAGCTGGGGGGATGCTAAACAGTGACTGCGATGTGTAAACATGGAATCGGGAGGACTAAAGAACTTCCTCCCAGGAGCATTCAGAGAATAGGCTGAGAAGGTTTCTGAAGATCTAAAATGGATTTTAATAAGCCTTGCAATTCTGTTGAATTTCTAGAAGACGGGAGAAGTTGGTTTAGTGCCAGCAGTGATGCGATGGGCAGTGGCAGGAGCTGTGTCCCCGGCACCGCCCGTGGGTTGGCAGAGGTGGGAACTGTGGATGAGGAAAATGTCAAACAGCCTTGTGGAAAATAGATTTATCAAACTCCATAAATTTTTCTTGAAATGGTTACAAATTAACTTGATAAAGGAAGTCGGTGACATAATACATTTAGAGTTCCACAGGGTATTTGATTTACCTCTCCTGAAAAACTTAAAGACCCATATTACACAGAATCAGCAGTGCTTTATTGATGGGACTGGGAGCTAGCAGAGACAGTCCCTGTCATCTGAGGAATGTTCCTGCACGGGATCACCTGTTACCAGAACAGTGTTGAACTATGACAACATCTTTGTTGGCAGTATCGAAGAAAACATGAAATAATTGGGAGTGAAAGAGGGAAATGGCAGAGAAAAGACTTACGGGGATATTAATGAACAAGGCAGGCAAATTTGGGCAGCTCGGCACCATGGGATCGTTCAGCAACAGCCATCTTTACACAGCCAACTCCAAGGATTAACAGCGAAGAACTAGGAGAGCAAGTTCCCTTGTGGGGGTAGGAGGTGATGCTCAGTCGCACAGGATGGGCTGGGCCACCACCGTGGGAACTCCCTGCGAGGGGCTGCAGCCAGCAGGGCTCAGGTGACCTGCAGGTGAGCAACCAGACTAATGACAAACAGCTGCATGGTTGTGGGACAACTGGGTAGCAGAGCTCACTTCTTATGCTCAAAGGAAGTTTGAGGAACCCATGTCCTTTCCCAGTGGAACCATCGGGCCAGGGACACGGCCGATCCCCCTCAGCTGCAGCCTCGAGGACAGACCCACCACACACCCAGAGCCACACAGGAGCTGCAGGGCGGGTGTAGAAATAACTGGGCAGGGTCCTGGGGCTGTGGGGTCAGCTGATGATACCCACAATATTAGATTTCAACCTAGACAGGATCCCTCCAAAAACACCAGCCCCAAGTAAGGCTCTCCAGGCTTGGCAGGGAGGAACTGCCAGCTGGCAAAGGCTGTGCTGGAGCTGCTGCAGGGGACACTGGAGGGGCCAGGATGGGTCCAAGGGGGACAGTCTGGCTGAGGAACAGCTCTGGGACATGAGATTGTGTCTCCTGCAAACCGGCCTGCATCCCACCCCAGAAGGATGCAGGATGCCAAGCATCCTCCATGAGGGAGGCAGGCAGAGCAACGCTTGGCCTCCTCCAGAAGTGACAGAGCACTTTATTATGATGAGGAAATGAGGGAGGAAAGGAAAAGTACCACATCGCCTTAAAATATGGTATTTTGAGAAGCCTTGGCCAAATCCTCCTGCTCCTTCTGCCTGTTTCAGATCCGCATGATGCCATGGAGCCAGTCCCAGTCTACACCACGCAGCAGGGAGGACATGGAGCCTCCCTGCATTTAATGATGCTGCATTTAATGATGCTGAATTTAATTAAGTTTGATGAAAACCAAAGTTCTTTTACTTTCTCAAAAAACACCATCAACCTAAGCAGCTATTTCTCAACTTCAGCTCTCTCCTCAGAGTGCCGTGTTCATCCCTTCTTTCTGACAAAGCAGCAACAGAGGAAAACAAGTGATGCTGAAACAGCAACAGGGACAGTCACTGACCAGCGCTGGTCACGCCTGAGTGGGACACACGAGCGGACACCTGCTAAGCGTTTGCATATTGTAAAAGCAATAATTAGGATCCAAACGCTGCAAATCCAACCAGTCTATCCCAGCCCAGCAGTCTGGGAACACCTGCCTGGGCTCCACATATTGAGTCAACCGCTAATTTGTGTTTCCCAGTGTGGGTGTCTCTCCATGGGTCTGCAGCGGCTTCATTCAAGATTTATCCGCTCTCGCCGATGGGCTTGTGATGCTCACGTGGTGCAGCTCCCACGCAGGCGCTGCGCCGGGGCTGACACGGATGCACAGAGCGGCTGCCACGGGCACGCAGCCGGCACTCACGTCGGGCAGCTTCGTGGTCTGCCCTGCGCCCAGCCGGGAGAGCCACTGCGGCTCCCCACTTAATTCCTCCATCCCTACACACATTAAATCCCTGTTAGCGGGGGAAAGTTCAAGGCAGAGGCGGTTCCTGACGGGCAGAGAGCTCTGCTCAGTGCTAAGAGCTTCTTCTGCACCGCAGAAGAACCGGCCCCTCCGACAGACCGAGCTCGGTCCTGGCACAGGGAGATGAAGCCTCTGTCCCTTTTTCAAGTCCGGTATAGTGAGTGCACAGAAAACAGGAGACAGCGAGGCCCTGCAGCAGGGATCACACAGGACCTGCTGCACGTATCAGATACAGGGCTCAGCCCCCAGCTCTCCCCAGGCTGCAGTGACCACCCTCAGCTGGGGCGTCCTCAGCCCCTGCTGCTGCACGGTCCTCCCCTCATGCCAGCACGTGAGTTCTGCACAGCTTGGCTGGGCAAGTTTTCCCTTCCCAGCATTGCACCGGTTAACAGTCCGCGAGGCACCAGTGCGCTCCTCCTGCAGAATCCAGAAGGGTGACGAGCAGCCCCGTCACATCCCCCCAGCACCATCACAGCCCCACGTGTTCCCCCAGAGCGCAGGCTGGGACCCTCCCTGCCCTGCCACCGACTGGGTGCTGCAGCCCCCCGCAGCCCATTGCCACCCACGCCCAGGGGTTGGTGGAGCCGGTGTCCGGTGCGAGGCCTCGGCTGTGCCGCAGGGACGGCCGCGCGGCACCGCACGGTCCCCGCTCCCACTGCCGCCACAGCAGCTGCCAGAGCACCAGCACGGGGTAGGACATGGAGCTGGGAACACTGAGCCCACGGTGAGCCCATGCTGCTCTCAGCCCCACACCTGGTCTCAGGGTGATGGGCTGTGATCCAGCTCCAAGCTCTGCCGTGGCACTGCCAAGCCCTTTCCCGAGTGAGCTGTGCCCAGGGGAGCGGGGCCTCTCCGGCTCCTTCCAAAGCAGTGATTGATCACAGTGAGGGAAACGTAAAACACTGGCTGGAAAAAAAAAATACAGATAGCAAACGCAAGAATTTTGGAAATTACTCATGCCTCCAGCAATCCCATCTTTCACAGCCCTGGCTCCTGCCTCCTTGGCTCCCTCAGCCCAAGAGGGGAGACAGATTATCTCAAATTATTTATTACAGAATTAGAGCATGATCCAAACCCTCCTTGAATCAATAAGAAAGCTCCAACTGACTTCACCAGGTTTAGGACCAAGCACCAGGAACAGACAGGGTATTTCTGCATCCGTGGCCGTGACTCACCGAGAACTTTCCAACGTGGAGGAGCAGTTTGGCGCCGTGGCTTGTCTGCCCCCACCGTTAGAGGGGTCACTCCTGGGCTGGGGGAGCCTGATGTCCCTGGAGTCCCACAGGACAGTGGGGCAGGTCCCCTCGAGCACACAGGACAACCACTGCTGCCACTAATTTTAAAAGTTAGGGCCCAAAGTGATGCCATCAGCCATTTTTTTGCTGCGCAGGTACCAGCGCCTGGCTCCGTTCAAGCTCATCTTTAAGCACAGCCTATGGGTGCTCAGAAGCACCTCAACCAGCAGCTTTGGGGCAAAACTGCCCCGAAGTGCGGCCTGTGCTGCAGGAGGGCAGCAGCTGCCAGGGCCTTGCCGAGCACTGATGTGGGAGGGAGGCAAGGGGGCAAAGCGGCAGGGCCGGGCAGGCGACAGAACTGCCGTGGGGCAGCCGTGTGGGGCAGCCAGCCATGAGGCAGCTGTGGTGGGGCAGCCTGGCTGTGGGGCAGCCCGGCTGTGGGACAGAGGGACAGGATGCAGTGGGGCAGCAGCAGCCCAGCTTGCCCCACTCTGCCGCTCGGAGAGGAAGAGCTGGTTCTGGTGCTGGGGCTTGGCGATGAAAACGCCTGGTGTGTGTTTGCCGGCGACAGGGACACGGTGCCCGCGCAGCCTTGGAGAAAGGCAGCAGCAGCGGGGCTTTGCTCGCTCCCACTCCAACAGACCTGGTAGGGAGAGGGACCTGTGGCCCCTCAGCCCGAAGCTCCCCGAGACCATCCCCGGGGAGATACAGAGCGGCTGCCGCCGCCAGTGCCGGTGCCAGGCACGGGGGGGACCCCGCAGCCCACAGCCACGCTCCCCCCGGCCCCCGCCACCCGCGTGGAGGAGCCCCCCGCGCGGTTCCACCGCGGTGCCACTGCAAGTGCCCGGGGAAGGGAGTGGAGGGCGGCAGCGGGAGGCGGCGGGGCTACCGGGCAGGGGGATGCTCGGACGGCCGGGGGATGCTCCGCTGGCCGGGAACCCGGCTCTGGGGTGGGGGGTCCCGCGATGCACCCCCTCCCCCGAAGTTTTGGGGCCGAGGGGGTCGGTACCTTCCAGGCAGCACGTCCTCCAAAGCCCCGAGTGGGTCATCACCTCCTCGTTCTTGCGGCTCGTGTCGTTGTCGCTCGTGGACTTAGTCCTACACACGCCGCGCGAGTAGAGCCAGTAGTCAGTGCCCACGGCGATGGTCATCAGGCTGAAGGCTGCGAAGGCTCCCACCGTGGTGACGAGCATCTGGACGCCTCTGTCACACATCCTCATGCTGCTTCATCCTCCGGCGGCGGCTCGCAGGGGAAGGGCCGG
>JAYRBT010000033.1:15525543-15576027 GCA_036023395.1 Myiotriccus ornatus | reverse complement strand
CCGGCCAAGGCAGCGGCGGGGGCGGGACCCGCGGGGGGCTGCGCCGCCGGGACACCGCCCCCCGCCCGCACCGACCGGCCGGCGGCGGGGACAGCGCCGGGGGACCGCGGCGGGCAGGGGGACGAGGGGACCGGGACTGGGCGCCCACCCCGGGGTGCCGGAACTGGGCGGGGACCGGGACTGCTCCGGGAACCGCACTCCGGGATGCTGAGACCGGGACTGCCCCGGCGGATCGGGAGAGAGACCCTACCCCAGGGTACCCGGGCCGGGCGGGGGAACCCCACCGCTGGTGCGGGGACTGAGCGGGGACAGTGACCGGGACTGCCCCAGGGACCCCTCCCCGGGATTCTGGGACCGTACCGGGACTGTAACACGGGACCGGGAACGGGATTGGGTGGGAGTGCCCATCCCAGCCAGTACCGCAGACAGTCCTGGCAGACACCCACCCGCTGCAGACCCCCAGCAAGGGGCAACTCGGCTCCCCGATCCCGCCCCCCCCCCCCCCAGTCTGCACAGCACTGGAACTGCTGCACCGGTACCGGGCACCGGCTGGCATCTGGTGCAAGGGGCTGGGGGCCACACAGCCACAGAGCAGACCCAGGGAGGGCACAGCTGACACAGGGCTGTCCGTGCCCCGGGGATACAGTGTTTAACCCCTGCCCAAGCACTAATTCAGCCCGAACATCCCTGATACCCTCAATCCGATCCTGAACCATTCCCGCTAGTCAATCCCCCTGTCCACTTCCTCTTTACCGTCTCCTCATCTCCCTCAAACATTCCTCAGCCGGTTGGATGAGCCCATGACTCATACGACCTTTCCAACAACCCCTAGAATACACTTACCTCTTGAATTCACAGTCTTGTAAGGGCCACGGGTGAGACGGGAAAGCGAATGATTTACGCGATGGCGTGTGCTTCCCCAGCCCTCATCTGTATGCACTCACATGGAATTACTAGTTATTTACTCCAAAAAGGCAAACAGAAAATTATGAAGGTACCGAGAAATTAAGAATGTGAAAATTAAGTAGCTCCTCAACCTGAAATCACCGTCTGTGCTACTCCCCAGGCAGGATATGCTGATTGCTGCCCCGCCGCGCTCCCTCCCTGCCTTCCCGCTGGCTCCCGGCCGTGGATCACCCTGGTTCATTCCCTGCTTCCCCACGGGCCCCGTGCCTGGTTCCCAGCTCAGGCTGGAGGCGGTGCAGCTCTGCCCAGGCTCTCTGGGCGCA
This sequence comes from Myiotriccus ornatus, assembly GCA_036023395.1. Classification (NCBI taxonomy): domain Eukaryota; kingdom Metazoa; phylum Chordata; class Aves; order Passeriformes; family Tyrannidae; genus Myiotriccus; species Myiotriccus ornatus. Next base: position 15,574,798 of record JAYRBT010000033.1, on the reverse strand, counting down.
CAGCACCAGCTCCTGATTCTCGGCATTTCCATCCGGAGAGCGGCAGTGCTCTGTGGGCTGGGGGCGGACACAGCCCTCTGAGGAGTGTGTGGATGCTGCCACAAGAGCTGGGGTCAGCAGCACCCACACGTACACCTTTCCTCTGCATTTTTTGAGGAGGGGTTATCCCTGTGCAGTTCTGGGACTGGTGCTGGAGTGGCACACACTGGTCACAGGTCACACCTTGGTGTCACAGGCTGGACACCAAGATGAGCCCTGCACGTGACTGCACTGGGACACTGCTCATAGAAACACAGAATCACAGAATGATTTGGGTTGGAAGGAATCTTAAAGACCATCCAGTCCCACCCCCTGCCATGGGCAGGGACACCTTCCACTAGCCCAGGTTGCTCCAAGCCCTGTCCAACCTGGCCTTGGACACTTGCAGGGATGGGGCAGCCACAGCTTCTCTGGGCAACCTATGCCAGGGCCTCCCCACCCTCATAGGGAAGGATTTCCTCATAATAACTAATCTAAATCTCTCTTCTTCTAACTTAAAACCACACCCTCTTGTCCTGTCACTATCTGCCCATGTGAAAAGCCACTCTCCATCATTTCCGTAAGCCCCTCAAGTCCTCAACAATCCCATGGGTACCACGAAGGTAGCTTGGGGCACAGCACAGCAAGAGACCGTGTTTCCCTGGGACATCTGCCTGAGCCGTGGCACGACGCCCCTCATCCTGCCGCCCCCCGCTCCCCCCGGCACCCCCGCAGCGCGTGGGGCAGCGCCTGACGCCAGCACCCTGCCCGGCCCCCGGCCTGCGCAGAGGCAGCAAAGATATCTCCCACCCACAGCTGAGGGGCTGCAAATTGCGTTGCGAGTGGGGGATTTTGCAGCCTTAATTGTGTTATTTTAACACAGCGTGTGTAGGTGTGAGCAGAGTGCACATGTACCGTTTCCTAGGCTTTGAACAAAGTGAGCTCAAACAGAAGCAAAGTCCATGGCAGATCATGTTGCCCCTTGTAGGGTTGTTGGTGGGGACACCCCTGCCAAGCCCTGCATCCCTCTCACTGCTGCACAGATGGAGTGCCAGCCCCAGGAGCAAGCTCGGAGCTCTGTCTGGAGCAGGTACCCCAGGGGTTCACTAAGATTTGCAGTGAACAACAATTTGGGGACCCTGGTGTCCTGCTCTCAGCTCAGACTGTGGTGTGCAGGGTCACAGCCCGGCACCCTGCCCTGAGCACTCCGGGCTCCTCCAGCTCCTGCTCCATCACCTCTTGCTGTTCCCTGCCCTATCCATTGGCACCCACCTGCTCCTGGTCCTGGATCCTTCCACACTGGGCAAAGTAGAAACCAATAACATCCAACCCACACTGCAAAGATTGTATGACTCTTGGAAGAAAAAGGCTGTCCTTGCCGGCAGAAATGTCCTAACACAAGATCAGTTAGGCTTTGTCCCCCAAATCCAGCCATGAAAGCTCTGCTGCATTTAAATTGGCAAAGTGACAGGAAGTAAGTAGTCAGAAATAATCCCTAGCTGGATTAGGTTTTTCCTTGAAGGAAGAGAGGCTGATACAAGGCGAGTTTGGGTCATTAGTGATGCAGAGAGGTGCTCCAGCCTTGCCTAGTCTTCTCTTCGTTTCCCTGCTCCCAGGGGCTGTGAGGGGATAAGGACTCCAGAGCCTTCGGCACATGTGTTCATCCTTCCCCACTCCTACGAGGGGATTATTTATATCTGCACATGCTTTGGAGGTGCTGGTTGCAATCCACTGGCTCCAACAGGACTCCAGTGGTGAGGCTGGTGTGTCCCCCTGTGATGTGCTGCTGAGCTCAGTGGGGTTCTAGGAGTGACACAAGGCAGTGATGCCACATGTGCCACCAGCCCTGCTGCTGGTGGCAGGAGCTGGTTCACTCAGTGCGAGCTGGTGCAGTTCCCTCCCTGCACCACACTCTGCTGGACTTCCGACAGTTGAGTAGCAATAAAAATAGCAGGGGAGGAACAGAAATCCATTCTGATTAAGCCTCTTTATTCTGAGATGCAGAGAGAGCAGGGGTGGCCGTGCGTGGGCCAGCAGCAGCAGCTTCCGGGGACTGGGCGACCACACTGGCAGCAGCTGCGTGCCTAAATCCACGTTAATTTGCCCACACTTATGACATGCCATCAGCTTTTTTTCCCTCTGTACCAATACTCAATAACTCCCCGACAAGAGGGTGTAGCTGGATGGGGGTCAGTCTCTCCTCCAAGGTAACAAGTGACAGGACAAGAGGAAACAGCCTCAAGTTGCACCAGGGGAGGTTTAGATGGAATATTAGGGACAATTTATTCACCAACAGGTTGTCAAGTGGTGGATTTCCCATCCCTGGAGAGATTTAAAAGTCATGTCATTGTGGCACTTGGGGACAGGGGTTAGTGGTGGCCTGGGCAGTACTGAGGGAACGGTTGGACTCGATGGTCTTAGAGAGCTTTTCCAACCTGAATGATTCCATGGTTCTTTGATTCCCTGGCAGACAAAACAAGCTGAGGAGAGGGAAAAGGATGACACAGGACAGCAACCACCATGCCAGTGCCCCAGGGTTCCTCCAGCTGCTCTGGGCAGGTCGGCAGCTCCCCATCATCCCGATCCCAGGCTCTGTGAGGGAAGCCAAGAGAATCCCTTCCCCAAGGTCATACAAAGACCAGCCTGTACATGGAGAATGTCTGCACGGGATGGGTGGGAAGGACAGACTATTACCAAAGGGACCTGTGGGCAGTGGTACCCCAGAAGCAATAAAAGAACAAATAGCAGAAGATTAAACCCCTTCTGTAGCCAGGTCCAGCTGGACCACGCTGAGCCACAAGGAAAGGTTCACTGCTGCTCCAGCCACCGCAATTTAATTGATTTGATTTAAATCCTTTGAAGAAGAAGTGGATAAGGAATAATGAGGCAAACAGGATTGTAATGCAAATGAAAGAGATGAAAGATGGCTTCAGGGAGATGCTCTTGAAGGTCAGCGCCCAACGCAGAGCTGCTCCTGGTCACTCACTCCGACATTAATGAGGCTGTGTTCCCCCGGATGCTTTGATGGATGGACGGATGGATCAGGAGGCAAGCACTGGGATGTCTGGCCTTTAATCCCCTCGCTCCAGGTGGATCATCCCTCGCAGCCGTGGGGAAGGTTTTACCTGCCTGTCACAGGGACTGGGTTCCTGCTGCCCGTGTCACGCTGGGTAAGCAGACTTCCTAATCGGGTTTTTCCAGATACTCCAATGGAGGCTCTAACTTCAGAATTAATTAACTTCACTATCAAAAGCTGAGTCATTTGTCACAATGGTTTTGTCATTAGCTCCCATAATTAAGGAAAGTGTCACAAAACCAAATGTTTCACTTACACAAGCCAAGAGAAGGAAAGCTCAGGAGCGTTTCTGACACGCTGGGAAAGGGCACATCAGTGAGTCCTGGGAGGAGCTCGACCAGGCACCTCAAAACCCTGCACTGGGGCTGGGGGGACCTTCCTGGTATGGCTGGGGGCTGAGGGCAGCAGCAGAGGCAGCGGTGCCAGCAGCAGGGGCTGGGGCCTGGGGAAGGGGGGACAGGCCAGGGCTGCCCAGCTGGAGGAGGGATGCTAGGGCATGGGCAACGCTGGGCTGGTTGAGCGGGACAGTTTTCCCACCCCCAGGTGAATTGGGGTGGTTCCCGGTGACCACCTGCCACACTAGGTGGGAGAGATGAGGGTAGCTTAACTAAAAGCCTAGCTGAAATCCCCAAAAGCAGGAGGAGAAGCCCTTCCCAAAGCACTCACCAGCTTTCACAAGGGCACTTCCTTAAAAAGCTGAGTTCCTGGATGGAGAAAGGCAGGTAGAAGCTGTGGAGCTCTCCTGGGAGCGAGCAGAGCGCAGTGGTGCACTCAGCCAGGAACCCCACAGGCCCTGCAGCACGTGCAGGCACTGGGGGATCCTAGAGGATTGAGATCAGCTCTTCAGAGCCCTGAACACCCCCCTCACCTGCTGCCCCCTGACCTCACTGCCAGGCACCCAACCCCCCAGTGCCACCAGCTCAGCCCCACAGCCCTGCACCAGCTACAGAGCCTGGGAACCAGCGCTCACAGGGTAGTGGGAAGAGCCCCTGCAGCAGCGTTAGTAACCCCTTCAGTAGCAATTAACCGAAGATGCAAACAACCTGCACCTTCCCCTGCTCCCCACTGGTCCATCTGTACCTTGAAGCACAGCTGAAGGTGTCCACTCTGGGACCCGCCTTTGGGCAGCTTCATTAGCTGATACTCTCCAGCTGTGCAGATATGCAGCTTTTTGACCAAACCCCTACAACTTCTCAGCATTTCCTGCTATGCCAGGGCTGCGTGGGGCCCCTCTGGGTGACCCCAACCCCCCAGATCCCCGGCTGATGGCTGGGACCCCCGGGCATGCCCAGCCACTGGCTTGCCCCTGGAGGCTCATGGGCAAAGAAGCCAAGCTCAAAGGGTTTCTTTAAAATTATATATTTTATTTTTTCATACATGCAGCAAATCGAATCAAGAGTATATGCCCATCTAAAAGGAGGTCTTAATGAGAACCATTTGACAACACACAGCAGGTAGTCTAGGATGTAGAAAAGTCATCAAATACTTGCAGGTGAAATCAAATTCACAAACACAAACTGTTCAACAATAAACATTTTTCTTTTTTTTTTTTTTCTTGTTTTAATTGCCACTTTGAATGTGATCAGAAATAAACAGCTCAGGTGACACTTCCATGCATGGAGCCAGAGGCGAGTGGTCAGACAGGCTCACCTGCTCCTGCCACCGTGGGGAAGTCACAGAACTCAGCAGTGGGAGCGAGTTCCACCCTCCAGGTGCAATCCTAACCTTTGGAACAGTGTGATCCTTCTGTTCTGTCCTAGAACTCCCCTGGTTCTTCCCTTAGATCAGAGCTCTGGGATTCACAGTCATCAGAGCACATCGACTGCCCTGTGCTTGCTCATCTTCCACCCTTGAGGCTCTCTGTCTCCATGGGCTGGCCACTGTGCAAACTCGCATTTATTTATTAAATGGATTAAATCAATCGATAACTCCTTGGGTGATGGGTCTCAGCATGAGAAGGCTGCTCAGGGCAGGGAAAGGCAGCAGCAGGTCCCCAGCCACATGCAAACAGAGCCACACTGAGAGCAGGAGCAGGGCAGGTTCTGTGAACGGAGCAGCCACCAGCCAGCAGCCCAGGGGGAGCTGTCTGATCCATCCTGTCCCAGGGAAACCACCTGAGAGCCTGAACCCCACTTACCTGCAGCACTAAGATGTAATCCAGCCTTGCACAAACTCAGGACTTGCCATCCTTTGCAGTGTGGTGAGTGCAAGTCCTGCCTCCTCAGCCCTCCCCCTCTGCCCCTGCAGGACCCTGCCAGTCCCACTGCATCCAGCAGGGACACCACACCTGCACCCCCCCCAGCAGCAGCAACTGCCCAGGGGCACCCTGCAAGCCCCCCCTGCACCAGCGGGCTGAGGTGCCACCTCTGTGCCCCATGAGCACCCTTCTCCTGCCTCACACTGTCCCCTTGTCCCCGGCACTGCTCTGACACACAGCAGTGGGGGCACCATGGGATTTACTGGTATGGATTTCCTGGGCTTTCTCCATCATTAGAGCACCTGGGGATTGGTGAATGGGGCTCTCCTGCAACTCAGCTCTGAGCATCCTCCTGCAGCTCTGCTTTCCCCATCCAATAGTGAAGATTAAATCATCAAATTACAGTAAACAGTGACTCAACCCCTGTCACCCTGCCCTTCCTCGGAGGAGTCCACAAAGATCTGAGCGTCTGTGCAGGGCCAGACACATCCCATTACATGTTTCTCCACAGAAGAAACAGGTCATCTGGAAATAAACCTTGAAATAAGAGTTTGGCAAGCAGCAGAACGGACAACGTCAGGAATACTGAAGGTATGAGTCCTGCAAAGAGGACCCAGCCCTTGCCAAAGTCTCCCTAGAACATGGATCTCAATCCCAAAGCTGCCACCCAGGCTGCCCGGTGCCAGCCCCAGCTTCCCTGCAGGTCCCCTCCGGGGCCACCCAGCTTGTTCAGAGTCCAGCAACGCCTGCTCCACACACAAGTGTCACCCCAGCACAGACACAGAAGTCCCAAACAGAAAAGACGTGACTCCCCCCGCAGCAGCCCTGCAGTGCCCACGGCCCCGGGGTGCCCCTCAGCCCCGGAGACCTTCCAGCAGCATCCTGGACAGACCTGGGAGTGCCTTCAGAGCTGAAGATAGGCAAATTAAAAACATTCACCACTGAAGTAATACTAATTCTGCAGCGACAGGTTTGAAGGTCACAGTAACGCACATGCTCTGACATCAGCTGTGGCCTGCAGAGGATGGCGCGACGTCTTCGGGAACGCGTGTCGGGCTCACGGGAGCCCTCACCAGCCCCCAGCCCCCGAGCCTGCCTGGGCCTCTCATGAACACCCTCCTCCATCTGGCACAATTTGCAGTTTTTCTGGGTTTGGTTTGGTTTCCTCCAGCCCAGGGCAGGACCGAGGCCGCGGGCTCAGCTCACGCCCCAGCAGGCGCAGGACAGTGCCCGTGGCTGGGTAACGGAGCGAGGACACCCGTCCACGCCCGGCACCGGCACAGCGGCTCAGCTGCTGGCAGCCTTTTGTTCTCAAGGAATCATCAAAAGAAGAAGAAAATTTCCAAAGGTATAGCTTGATGTTTATAAAAGATCTATTTCCTCTGTAGCACTCCTCCTGACGGATAAAGTCCCACCCCATTTCCCCATGGCATGGAGGAATGGCTACGCACAGCAGAAACGGTGCTGGTTCAGAAAACACACATGGGGGTTCTGCAAACCAGCCAGACGGGGCTGTGACGGGAGTGGGGATGGGGACCCAGAGGCCTCTGTGTGTCCAACAGCCAGAGTCACTGCCCAGCTTCCCATGGGCAGCCCTGCCTGCCCCTGCCCACTCCTGCCCTTATCTGTCCCTGACCACGCCTGCCCACTCCTGCCTGCTCCCTTCTACCCACCCCTGCCCACTCCTGCCCTCATCTACCTGCCCTTGCTCCTGCCTGTCCACTCCTGCCCTCCCCTGCCTGCTTCTTCCTCCACTTGCCTGCCCTTGCTCCTGTCTGCCCCTGCCCACACCTGCCTTCTCCTACCCCATCCTGCTTGCCCTTGTCCCCTCCTGCCTGTCCCTGCCTACTCCTTCCTACACCTGCCTGTTCCTGCCTCCACCTGCCCCCTCCTGACCACCTCTGCCTCCTCCTGCCTGTTGCTGTCCCCTCCTTCCAGCCCCTGCTCACCCCTGCCTCCTCCTGCCCACCCCTGCCCTCCTGCATACCACAGCTCTGCCTCACAAACAGCTGCTGAAATTGTCTCTTCTCATTCTTTTTTTTTTTTAATGATGCAGAAGGTCCTGGATTACTGACTAAAACCCCCAGGAATTTTGGTGGAAATCAGGGAAATCAAGATGCCTGTGAAATCCATGGGTTTGGAGCCTGGAAGAGAATAGCAGAGGGTGTAAAGTAGAAAAGTTTCCATTATAAATAGCCCTCAGTGCAGCCCTTTGGTCTTGGGCGTGTTTTCAGTTGGTAAACTGTAAACTGAGAATATAAATGTGTTCTGTTTTGGTAGAATATTAATATCCTTTACAGAGCTGTTACATCTCAACAGTGTCTGTGAAAGATTTATGCGAGTGCTGACAGAGCGTATCAAAACTGCAAACTGTTCCAGATGTTACAAAAAAAATCCCACCTTTCACTTAGAAAAAGATTTGCTCTGATTTACAAGAACTGGCATGGGATTGGTTTGGAGTGGTAATGCCCGGGCATGGGGAAGGCGGATGGTGGGGGAGGACACTCCAGGGAGCCGGGCTGACCCTATCGACAATGCATTGAAAAATATAGGTCTATAAGCAGATTTTTCCACACTGATCAAATGTATCCATGTCTTGAACAAAAGGCTCCTCTAAGACAAGCTCACACTCATTGCAAGCTTCAGCACAACGCTTTAAGCAATCAACCACGCTTAGCATTCCACAGCAACGCTTTGGGAGTAGCTGGGTCACTGGGATCTCAGCATTCCACTGCAAAAATTACAGAGACTGTAGCGATTTGGTATATTTCTGTTTGAAAACTCTATTAGTCACCACCAACTATAGTTCCTAGAAGTATCACTGATCGGTAACTGGCACCCCGGACACCTCCGGCTAGGGAAACCAAGCTAGCGAGTGGCACGGACATGGAGAGGCCTCCTAGGAGAAGCGGTCGGCGTGTTTGGCGGGAGGGTATGTGTGTCTGCACTGCTAATCCCGGAAGACTAGTGTCGGTATGTACAAGGCGACCTGGAGTTGGGACAGCGAGGAGAGGGCTGCGCCGCGACTACACGTTAATGACAAACTCGGGGTTAGTGTAGGAGAATCCAGCAAACTCGTTCTGGTCCAAGTTCATGATGAAGAGTTTGTCCGTGGGCGTGAGCTCCACTGGCTGCCGGGTGAACTCTTTGTCGAAGTTGGAAGTGTCGCGCTTGTCTTTCTGTTAAACGGAAAGCACAGAGTTAAGCTGGGAAAGGAGCGAGCCAGCGAGCAAGAGAGCGTGGCAGCACCCAGGGGTAGTGGCAGCACCCAGGGGAGCACAGCCAGGGGAGCTGTGCTGTCCCCAGCACTCCACATTCCACACCAGTTCTCAAGCTGCCACAGATGAGGAACTCACTGCCCTGTACAAAAGAAGCAGCCCCACACCACCAGCAAGAAGAGGAGAACACCAGTTTAGCAGGCCTGGAACACACAACCAGGACATAAAGGGACACACGAGAGCTGAGGGTGTTGGGGAGGGAGCACCTCTCCTCCGCTGTTCACTGTGAGAGAGAGCACAGAGCAGTTCTTAGCACGCAGAACCCCCGCTGCAACCAGAGCTTGGCACTGCACAGGAGGAAGGAGCCTGGAGGAAGCAACATGCCTCAAAACAATCAATATGATGTTAAAATTTAAACAAAATAATCAGCTGTAAGAGCTCTTTCTGCTTTAAGCTCAGTTTTTGAATGATGTCATGACATGGTGTTAACCAACACTGGTTCATTGATGGAGGATGTGATTTGCTCCAGGGTTGTACAGTGAAAACACACAGCACTTCAAAACCTCCAAGAAGGAAAATTCCACATAGGCAACATTTTCTCCTTTTAATTTCATAAGAAGAACCACTTTGCAGCTACACCCAAGCCAAAAAAGGGAAAAAAAAGGACGTTAGTGTCAGGATTAGCGCTGGGAACCTGCTATCAGCACTGCGGAGCCAGAGCTGGGAGCGCGTGGGCTGCTTTTCCAAACCCGTGTGGATCAGACACCGCCTGGCTCAGGGGTGTCCCGCTGTGGGAGGTGAGAGGGCCGTGGCTGAAGGGGTGACTGAGCACTGAAGGTACAGAACAAGCACCCAGGGTCCTTCATCCACCACAGTGGGAGGTGGGGGGACACGGGCAGCCAGGAAACTGGCTCTGCTTTGCCTCATTACTAAAGCCCACAGGGACAAAAGACCTTCCCCATCCCTTCTTCCATATCTCTATGTAAGAGAGGCCCCAACATTGTGCTGAAGGTGACCTTCCCCTGCTGTGACACCAGCAGGACCCTGTCACAAATTTGGTGCCTTGCAGAAACCTGCAACGTGATATTTGTTTTTATTTTTTCCCAGACTTTGCCTTTGAAGGGGGCCCTGCTCTGGTGCACCAGGATTTCCAACCCTGGGATAATCTGTCAGCTCGTACTGAGAGAAAGAACTGTGGGGGCCCTGCAGGTCCCACATCCCACCCTGCTCCCCCCACCTCCTGCTACTGTCCTGGTGAAGGACCTGGCAGGTGAGATGCTGTGTTCTCCCTGTAGCCCCTCTCGTCCTAGCAGCTGCCACTGTCCCAGGAGCTTAGGGCAGAGCCATTGGCATCTTCATGCCTCAAGCAGGAGCATGGCCAGGACACGGCACAGAGAGAGGTTCTCCTGCCAGCCCCGGCAGGCAAGGAGCACCACACCAGAGCTGCAGTCAGATCGAACCTTGGGAGATGAGCTGGCAACGGATCAGGACCTACAGGGGTGCTTGGAGACCCCACTTGTCACCGGAGACATCCCATCAGATGGCTTTAGCCTTGTGGGAGGAGGATCAAGGAGAGGCAAGGATGATGGAGGGGAAACGAGGCAGGAAGAAAAACAGGGCTGGATGGAGCTCACTGAGCAAAGAGAGAAAAGCCAGAAGAGCCAGGACGTGGCCGTGCCATCAGGACTTGAACACAAGGCGAAGCTCAGGGCACCGCTGTCTGCAGGTCCTAACTGTCCCTGAGCCGTCAGTCACTCCAGGGCTCCACTCCCAGCACAGAGAAGGAAGAAGCTGCAGATCTGGGGGCCCAGAGCAGGAGCAGGGAGGGGCAGACAGGGTGAAGGAGCCGATTTCAGGTGCAAAGTTCTGCAGGCAAAGGGTGAAGCAGTTGAAACGCGAGGACAAGCCCACCTTGATGGCAGCAGGGTTCCCCCAGGGACAAGGAGCTGGCTGGTCCATGGAAGGTGCTGTCCTTTGCTGCAGAGGGGGTGGGCACAGGGTCTCTCCTGCACCTCAGCACGTGCACAGGAAGCTGATGGGGCTCCTGCCCCATTCCCAGAGGGATGCTGAACTGACCAAACGGCTCCTGAAGGCCACATCCATCCAAACCAACGTGTGCCAGGATACCACCATCCTACCGAGCTGGGAGCTTCTCCTCAGGAGGAATGCTGTGGGATGCTGCAAAGGGGAATGACACGTCTACATCTGCCACTGGTGCAAGTTGCCACTATGGTCCCCAGCCCTCCAGAGTGCTCAGCCTGGGGGTCCTGGGGTAGGAAAAAAACCCCCTGCTGCTGCTTTTTGGCAGCAGAAAGCTCTGGCAAAGGCAGTGACGTGCCCTGGAGGGGGCTCAGGGTAGCCCACACCCGTGCACTGCCCCCTCCAGCAGTCCCCCAGTCCTTGGGGGCTCGGCTGGGAAGCTCCGAGTTCAGCAAAGTGGGGTTTGCTGGTTTCTTACCTTGAATTTTGTCTGAATTGGTGGCAATTTGGCTTCTGTCGAGATGACGAACAGCCTGGAAACAGGCACGGAATGGCTACATGGATCTGGTACGGAGAGAGGGGAGGGCAGGGGACACTCAGGGCTGAAAGTGCCTCCAGCAACAGGTGAATTGACTTTGGGAGGTGACGGGGAGCACAGTGGGACACCCTGGCTCCCACTGTCCAGGGCACGGCTGGCCCAGAGCAGTGTTTCTGCCTGGAGCACAGGGATGGGAGTCCTCCCCATCCACTGCCACTGAGCCCCTTCCCCATGGCAGAGCTCAGAGGGTGGAGGGTTCAGGATCAGCTCCTGCCTGTGCTGTCGGTGCCGCCGTTCGGAACAATCTCGCAGTGTCCAGACCCGCAGAACTTGGCAGAAGCGGAACCCCAAAGGCAGGAGGCACTCAGGAGGGAGGTTAACAGGGATCTGTAATCCCTCTTTAGCTGAAACTGCCAATTGCTTTGAACAACTGCTCCTGGGAGAGCGGGGCAGGGATGAGTCACCGGCACACGCCGGGCGCTCGCCTCTGCAGTCTCCAGAAATCCGAGGCGATGCCGCAGTCGGCTCCGCTTATGGCGCTGGAAGAGATTCCCAAGCGGCAGAGCTCTGCCATCCTCCACCCCAGATCGTCCTTCCTCCAAGGGTCATCCCAGAGAAACTCCTTCCCTGTCCACGCTGGAGAGGCACGAGTGAGCGGGGTCATCGCTGCGCAGCACGGGCTGGTGCAGGGGACTGTGGACAATCACTCCCTGCTTGGATGGTGCTTCCAGCACATCCCACCTCTGTTCTTTGGGACAAATGCTGCAGAGGAAGAGCAGGCCATGGCTCCAGTGCTGCCTGTGCTGTCCCTGAGCCGGCATCCCCCTGCATCCAGGGAACCTTCCAGCCCTCGGCGCGGTGCAGCCTCAACTCCTGGAATCGCCTCACTGAGCTGTAGAAACTCATTATTGCCAAACACATGCAGGTCTCTTGGACATAGTTTCTCACTTTTTATTTTATAATCAGTATCAGAAAAAAAAAATTGGCACATTACAAGTCAGAGCAGATTGATACAGTGACAGCCCACAAACATCTGCAAGGGCATAGAAGGAAGTGGTGTGATTGTTGTTGTTTCAAGAGACATTCACCCTTCCTGAAACATTTTCTTTGAGGCCAGAAACAAAACATTTAAATGAGGCCATTTAAATATCTACCGGCAATTATTAAGAGTAGGACTAAGAGTTGAAACAAGTTTCTTTACAAGGCTCATATCAGGATTCACAATACTGGTCAGAGTTAAATAGGTCCCGTTCGGGTTAATACCATTTTTTGACACATTTAAAGCGCAGGTAACAAACTCCATCAATTGCTTTGGCATTTGAAAAGAAGAAGAAACTTCACTATAGAACCGGTGTTGGTGGTGTTTACTAGGGTGACCATGGATTCAAAAGCAGCTCCTATGAATTTCTCACTTAGCACTGGATATTGTATGTTTTGATTAAAAAAAGGTCACTTAGGAACTGCACAATCAGGAGAAATCTTTGCCAACAGCAGCTCTGCCTTCTTGAATAACTTATCTCATTGCTGTGGACCCAGCACTGGGAACATGCCATCCCAAAGCATCTTTGGAGGGAAGGGGAGCTGTGGCAGGGCTGGACACACAGCCGGACACAGCTAAAAAAGGAGCCAGAATCAGCATCTTGGCTCTCCAGAGGTTTTAGGAGGAGCTGAAAGGCTCTGGGGAAAAGTTTCATTAAAAACACTTACTTGCCACTAAGGCTAAGAAAGCTAAATATGAAATTTTCATGATTATATTAAAAGACTAGAAAAATGAAAGAGCAGGAATTAAAACACATGATGAAGGGATTTCTCCCAATTGTCACTGTGTCTCTTTTTCCTTCCATCACCCACTGAACTGCTCCCATTTTCTACCAAAAAAAACCATCACAAAAGACCATTTGCAGCATTTGCTGCACATCACCCCCCGTCCAGGGACACCCCAAATCACAGGAGGACACTTCTGGCTTTGAAGTATGGTCACTCTAATAAGGGACTGAAGAAAATCCAGGGATGCAAGTTTCGCTATGGAAAATGTCTCCACAACAGCAGCTGGGACTGGAGGATGGATGTGGGGATGAGATCTACACAGCTACTTAGCTCTTGGCTTCAGGCATAAAAAATTCAGAGTTAACAAAGGAAAATCCTTCAAATTCTGACTGGTCAATGTTCCTGATGACTTCCTGGTCGGGAGGTGTTAGCACGGGTGGATGGCGAGTGAAAAACCGGTCGAAGTTTTCAGCACTGCGTCCGCACTATGAGAGGGGGAGAAAAGAACGGATGGTGGGTGGGGCAGGAAATGGTGGGATGGGGCTGCACCAACCCCCCATCGCGGCACAGCCACGTCAGGACAGGAAAAGGTGCAGAACACACTTTGTTAGTCACAGGGTGATGGCACGGCATGGCACGGCACAGCCAGGGACTGGCGAAGCCCCCAGTCTGGGAACTGTGCCATGGGAAGCGGCTGCAGCAGGAATGAGATGGGGTGCAGTCAGAACAAGGGCCTGTGACCCCCAGGCTGGGGTCAGGATTCACTGGAATAACAAGGGCAGTGGCTCACATCAGGTGGATGCCAGGTCAGTGCACAGCTACTGACCGGGCTCAGTTCCTGCCTGTCACACACCTCACGTGCCCAGGAACGGCGTGTGGGGACTCTCCCTCCTGTCACAGCCAACGCTCTCCGGGCCCTCTTTCCTCCTAGAAGCTGCTCAGCCAGCAAATCCCAGTCCCTCAGGTCTCTCTCCCATTGCCCCTGAGGGAACACATGCTCCAAGTGCTGCCACAGTCTTTCCTGGTATTTAACTTTCATTTGTTAAGCAAACAGATTTGCAATTTTAATAAACGTCAGACTAAATTTAATAAAATATTAACGACAAATACATGTAAACGTCAACATTTGCCTCCTCTGCTCAGAGGTTTCAGGGAAGACAGTGTGAAAATCCATCAGCCCCCATGGCATGTTCCTTTGGCAGTTCTTATCCGTGCTTATAGCACCAAGGGAGACACACTCTTCTCAGACCTCTAAGAAACAGCTCAATGGGTAATGCTTGAGTGGATTTAACTTCAGCCTGAGCCCATCCTTCCACCTCATGGTTCCCTCTCAGGTTTGTAAGGCCACATCTTCACATTTCTAGTCTGGGTTTGTTTATCTTCTGCTCCCAGAAGCGCCTCTTGCCCACAGCCACGAGCTCAGCCCGGAGCTGAGTCCCGCCCTTCTCCCCCCCTGCACCTCTGCAGGGCTGTGGGGTCCCGTGTGCCGCAGCCCCAGCCCTGGGGACCCCGCAGGAGCCTGTGGTGGAGCTGTTCGAGAGCCCAGCACCTTCCCAAAGCCAGCACAGCAACATCAAACCAGCAATCAAATCCTCCAAATGGGAGCTGCCACTTCCACAAAGCCCGGGGGGCAAAGTCAGGACACAAGGAGCCAAGCTGGGCTTCCCTGGGCCACTGTTCCCCCTGGGAATAACTGGGATAACCCAGACTGGGAGCGGGATCACTGGGAAGGCTGCAGTGCTGCGGGCCAGCAGCCCAGTAACACCACCATGGCCCAGCCGCTCACCTGCCCCTTCCATCAGTCCCAGCACACACCAGGAGCCTTCAGTGCCTTCCAATCCCGCTGTCACTCCCTATCAGCTTCAGAAGACCTCAGTGCAGACGTTCAGGGCAGCTCATGTGCAATGTCTGACAGCACCAGATGCCTTTTGGCTACAAAGAAATGTGCTGTCTTAAAAAAAAATATTAAAAAAACCCCAACCAAATGAGCAACCCCATCAGAAAGATTTAAAAATTAATCCTGACGAGATGCTACCAGTTATTGCGATAGGAAGCACAAATATACTTCACTATGCATGTTGGCAAGCAAGAATTTCTCACTATCATGCAATAAGTTATGTGGATGGAAAATCTGAAAAGTTGCGTCTATCCATAGTATTTCCTGTCCTGCTGTGTGGAAATTGTGGACTTTCTTTTTGGATACAGATAAAATGGATGGATAAAATCAATACTTTAAAGCTGAAAATTGCCTTTGGGTTTAGAGAAGTCACAGCCAAGCCCATCCCTGAGGTCAGAATGTGGTGACCTTGCACTGGTGCTGCTCTCACCCCACATCCTGAGACAGCTGGGGGCTCTGGGAACAGGGCAGGGTTATTCCAGCCCAGCACTGCCTGAGTTCCAGCCTCCAGATTTGTCCCACCCCTGTGACAAGGGAGAGCAGGAAGGATCTGTACCACTCCAGGCAGCAAATGGTCTTTATCTGCAGGAGCACCTTCTTCACAGCTTCCTAAATTAGGTCCCATGTTAATGGACAGGAGATGCCATGTGAATTTTTACATTTATCTGAAGTCACTTCGTGAAAAATCTGCCTCCTTTTAGTCTGATACTAATGTACAGGCATCACTCCATCCTGACTGGAGAAAGGGGGAGGGTGGGAATTTATCTTACATAAATCCCAGCGTGTCCTGTCTAATATTTATAGCCAGCACAGAATGGCTTTTCTTCCTGAGCTGCAGAAATAAACCTGTCAGCTCCGAAGATGGCCTTGTGTTTTATCACCTTCCTGCTTGATTTCAAATAGAGACAAAAGGCATAATAAAATATTTTCCATTGATCCCTAGGATGCAATCAAGGACCGTAAGAAGCCAAGGATGCTGCTGCCACCAGCCCTCGTCCCAGCACCAAGGAGAGGTGCTGGGCTGAAGACACCCTCAATTTCCCCGGGTTTTGGCCCAAAACACTGGTACAGCCACAATCCCACTGGCCCTGCAGGCATCTCCTGGGCAAGTCTGACTTCCTGGTGCTGCTCTGGGTCAGGAAAACCGGCCCCTTGTACCCCAGGGAGGATCAGGGTTCTTCTGGTAACCGTGTTTGGGGAGATTGGCGTCACAGCACGAACTTGGGGCCAGCCCGAGCGTCCCTGTGCTCGTCAGGGGGGATGACGGTGCTTTAGGATGCTCCAGCACATCCCTTGATCCCTGCTGCTGGCAGAGGGAGCATCTGCTGCAAGGGCTCCTGATACAGGGCCCTGCCTTTCATCCAACTCTTATGGAAAAAGCCAAGTTTCTGCCCAATATACTGAAAACAGCGGCTGAATAGTCTGGGGAATCTCAGAGAGATCCCTGGGACTCCCAGAGCAAATCCTGACTGGATTACCAGAGGAGATGTTTAACCTTAGCACTTCTACCTGCCCACTGTCGGCCCCCTCAATCCTTAAATCCCACCTAATTAGGAAATTACTTATGCAAACATTGGAACTCACCTCATGCAGGCTGAACTAAGGCTACAAAACCCCACACGCAGGGAAGCAGCGCTTTTACACATCCAGGTCTATAAATGGCATTTCAATATTAATTAACTCAAGGCAGTTAGGGGAAAATTAATTTATGCAATTAAAAATTATTAGATTAAAAGCCGGTTTTTTAACCCCTCATCCTGTTGTGAGTAATCCTGGGCTCTGCCATGTGATTTCAGTGCTTTCAAAATGAGACTTTTCAAATCACTAGGCTTTACGTAAAGTAAAGGAGTAATTAGACACAAAAAACAATAATTATCTCAACAAGAGACAGGGAGAGCAGAGAAGTGTAAATACACTGCCAGGGTAACTGCAGACCCAGGGAAGGAATTGTTATGCACCAGCCAAAGCAGGGAGCAGCCAAGCACAGCCCCACGTCAGAACCACCAAAGACAACCCAGCCCCTGATCTGTCTCGTTCCTGACTCTGTGATAAAGGTTAATCAAGCACAAAGCAACACATGAGCTCTTGGGAATTCACTTCCAGCTCTGGGCACGGAACAGCCCAGCCAGGCAGAGGTTGAAGCCTCCATTTCCCTGGTGGAGTGCAATGATGAGGTTTTGGGGAGGGATTTGATGCCCTCCCCAGAAGCAGGGCTGGGCAGGCACAGCAAGCCCTCCCCAGCAGCCCCCTGTACCCTCCCAGTGCCCCCTGTACCCCCACTGAGAACTGCAGCAATGCCACGACATCATGGAAGTGTGGCCAAAAAACGAGTGTCTGCTGCAGAAGAGACAACCAGCAAAGGTGCCTTTGTGGAGAACGGGTGTGGATGAGGAACTGAGCCACCAGCTCAAGTCAAACATGAGCTAATAACACCTCTGACAAGCAAAATGATGCTAAGGACAATTTGAATGGGGCTCTGCTCCCCTTGGCTGGGGTTCCTGGGGCTGAGCATGGGCTAGATCAGGGGATGGCTGGGGGCAGACACCCAGCCCTCATTTGTGTGTTATGCCTTACTTTGAGGCTCTGGATACAAACAATCCCTGCAGCCTGACCTTTATAGACACTAATTTATTTAAAAAAAAAAAAAAAAGAAAAAAAAAAGAAAATAGACTTCAGCCAAGGGGAAGAGCCAGGTCAGCACCAACTCCTTTGCAGCAATGCTCAGCCCTGGTGTGACCCCTGAAGGCCACAAACACTCAGCAACATCTCCCCTTGTCACCCCCCAAACACTCCGTTAGTGCCCAAACCCCACTCCCACTCCTGCTGCTCCGCTCTGCACCCACTGCTGGCATGAAAGAAACAGCTTCCTGCAGCACAGAGGCACTGCTGGAGAAATATCAGCTATCAGCAAGTACCTGAGTTGTCTTAATCCTCCCTAAATCCCAAATCAGCTGCTGTTAATCTCCCTGTCCTATCAAACGGGGAATTTTCCCGGCACCAGCCGCTGGGGGAAGCGACAGCCGGCAGCTTAACCGGCCCCCTCCCCAGGGCCGGTGTCAAAGGGATTTTTAAAGAAAGAAGACATTTAAAGCAGGACAAAATTTGCACATTTTAGAGCAGAGGAGCAGTAAGGAAGTGCTTGTGATGGAATTCAGTTGTTTTTCACTGTAAAACACCAGTGTTCTGCCCCAGTACAGGGCAGGTGACACTGGGGAGCTGCTGGGGAAGAGAGGGACAAGGTAGAGGGGACACAGCACCAGCAGCTTCACTGGAACACAGACACAGAGGTGGGAATAGGAGGAGCTATGGATTTACCTCTGTGCCTTAGCATCCCTGGCACAAAGGTCCGATCCCACCCCCAGAGAAATCCCGGGGTGCACAAACAGCCCCAACCACTTTGCACTGTAACACTGATACCAAAGTCAACACCTCCCTGGTAACACTGTTCCTACATGGTCTAATGGCTTGAAGATCCCCTTCCTTCCCAAGGAAAGGCAGGCAGGCACAATCCAGACCCCTGGGCTAACCCTCCCAGCACCTGGGTCTCCCCATTTCTGAGGCAGGCAGGGAGAACAGGAGATTATCCCTCTGCAGATGTGGAGACAGCCTGGGCCACGAGGCACAGAGTGGAATGAGCAGCTCTGAGGACAGGACCCCATGGAGCTCCCTGCAAAGGCATCATTGCCAGGAGTGACCTTGGTAAAACATCTGTCTGAAACTAAAACAAGCAGCCCCAAATGTAGGCAGGGCATGGCCAGCAGCTCTCCAGGTCAGCATCCCTGCCCCACCTGTGCCATGTGCTGGAGGGAGACGGGGCTGTGGAGGCTCCGACACAGCCACCAAATGGGTGGATTATTCCTGTTTGATCAGGCAGAAAAGGAGCTGTAGGAGGGAGAAAGCTGCTGGAGCAAAGAGGCATTGAGAGGGAGCAGAGCTAAAGGCGCTGAACACCCTGCACCCAGTGGACTCCCACTCCATGTTTTCCCTGAAAGCAGAGCTGTTCCAAGCACAGCAGGGGTCCCTTGAAATGAGCAGGATAACTGTAAAGCAGAGGAAAAGCAGATGTGTACGAGGTTGTTACAGGCAGTGGGACAGGGAAGGGTTCAGGTAAATATGTGGAACATCCCTGGACTCTGAGCTGTGACCCAGGACAATGGATTAAGGAATGTCCCCACCCTGATCACAATATCAGCCATGGAGATCAGATTAACTGTGGATTCAGTTCTCTGTGAGACACCAGTGCCCAAGTAGGGTACAGCAGCCAAGAGGCACCTGGGGGGGAAGCACGTGAATAATCCCAAGCCTTAAGGAACTGGAGCAGCACAGAGAGACTTGGACATGGCTGGGACCCTGCCAGTCCCACCAGTGGCAAGGAGAAATAGAGAAATCCAGGGAGAGACATCCCTATTCCTGAGCCTACATGGTCACTGCTTCCTGCACATCCTCTCTGGGGGAGGGCAGGGAGAGCACAGGGAGGGAGGATCACACAGACTTTGGAATCACAGAGCAGCCACAGCACAGCGGGCAGGAAGACCCATGGTGGGGTTCAGGCTGCACCCCTGCACTGGTGTTACCCACTCAGATGTTGCTGTAACGATGGCTGGACCAGGAGCAGAGAAGTATTCCCATCTTTTCTGACAAACAGCTTCCTGATTGCTCCTGCCTCCACCTCCATTTGGCTGTGGCAGCTCATTCCCCCCAGGCTGCACTCCCAGCACCTCTGTCCAGCAGGGCCAGGCAGGGCTGAGGGAGAGCAGCCAGGATCCCCCCCTCTGTGAGCCAGGCTGCAGCCCTCCACCTTGGAGAGAGACTGTGGGGTCAAATTCAGCTCCACTGCCCCTCAGGCAGACTGAGCTGACCTGGTGTTAAGATAAAGTTGAGATTAAAGAACAGAGAGACCTGGTCAGCTTGAGAAGAAGGAAGGAAAAACCCAACAGACAGATTGACCCAGGATGACAGACAGACAGTGCTGCAACACAAAGGGGTCCAGGAGCTGAACGTGTGGAGCTTCCATCCCTGCAAGCCAGAGTGGGACCAGGCATCCCCCAGTTCTCCTGCCATGGCAGAGCTCTGACACGTGCCAGATCCAAGGAGAAACGACTTTCCAGGCAGACAGAGAAATGGCACCTCCAGGACGAGCAGCATCCGCCCGTCTGCCCGTGTGTCCTCACGAGTGGAAGCAACACTGGAGGAGAGCCCTGGCACGTGGGAGAGCAGGAGGGGGGACTCAGAACACTTACAGCCTTTGGCTTGAAGGGGGGCTGGATCTCCTTGCGCTCCAGCTTGTCCCAGTCGATGTAGCGGAAGAACGCGTGCTCCTTGATGTCCCGCTCCCCTTCCGGGCCGCAGCCCAGGCGCTTGGCGGGGTGCTTGGTCATCAGCTGGGGGAGAGGGAGAGAAGACATGGTCACTCACAGGGTGTCCAGCTACTTCCCAAATCCCCAGGGAGCTGTGATGCCCAGCTGGACAGGCAGCACCATGCAGCTGCTGCCCCGGGACACCCCAAACCAGGGTCTGTACCCCAGAGGAGTCCCATCTGCTCCACCTACTTTTGGGGCTCCAAGCAGAGGACCGAGGGAGAAGCCAGAGCAACTCCAGGGACAGGGAAGGTTGACGATGGCTTATGAAAACAGGTGGCAGGTACATAAGCACTGGCAGGATGGGTACATCCCTTTCCCTCTGGGAATGAAACTGGTTCGCCAAGAAACACCCTCAGGTGCTGGCAGAGCGCTCCGTGCTGCTGCCGCCTCTCCCGCTGCAGGGGGCAGGATGGCAGCAAAGCTGCCTCTACCTGGTACAAACTTCTCAGCATCTGCAGAATCAACTCCAAAACACACTGCCCATTCAAGATGAACAATCTGCCCTCCAAAACTTCCATCAGCCCTCCTCCAGCAGAGCCCCCACTCCTCCAGAGCTGCTGCAGCACAGACCTGAGGTGGATTTCTAATGAAAGAGTCACTTTGGAGAAAAAAAGCAGAAACAGTCCATTAATGCTGTTTATCATCTAAACTTCTCCTCTTCACTGGCTCAGTAAGGGAAAGGGGCCCCAGGAACTAAGGGCAGCTGTACAACATTAATATCCTGGGGCAGGGTTTGAGCCATGTCGAGAGATCAGATGGAGATTCCAGAGATTCACAAGACGTTGATAAGGATGGAGAATATGAGCTATATACCTGCAACAAAAGCATTGCTTTATTAAAAGTAAGGCAGTTCAAACTGATCCCAGGGCTGTGCAGAGGTTGCAGAAAGTCTGATTCTGTGTCCCAGGGCTGGGGGAGCCTCTGGGAGGAAAAGGAGGTGCCAGTGAGAGAGCACTTCTCCAGCCAGAGAGCTGAGAAAAGGGTTCTAGAGGGGAGCAGAGATGCTACGGCTGCCCCATGCCTGGAAGTGTTCAAGGCCAGGATGGGGTTTGGAGTAACCTGATCTAGCAGAAGGTGTCCCTGCCCGTGGCAGGGGGTTGAAACGAGATGAGCTTTAATGTCCCAGCTCAAACCATTCTAGGATTTGCAGACCAAAAAAAGCCCATCAGCCCAGGCAGCCACTGGCAGCACCCACCACCCCATGGGGATCTCACAAGCCTCTGCCAGGTCTCCATCCAGGTAGAGCTCCTCTGCCTGGGGTGCAGGTGCCAGATATGAGTCAGTCCTGCCACCCAGGATGGCACAAAACAAACTTGCTCAGGGAATTTGATCTTTTAACAGCAATGACGTGACAGGGTGTCAAAAGCAAGGAAAATTCTAAGAAAAAAAAAAAAAACAGAACCCTAAAAACACAAACTCCAACAAATATGAGGCAAGAGCAGAGCCACCAACTGCTCTGTGAGCAAACAGCTCTACATCCCCGTCCACCAGCCGTGATGCCATCTGCAGCTGGAAGAGTGATGGAGCGCGGCTTCCGTGGAGCAGCATCCCCCTGGAAAGCCCATCTGCAAACAGTGAGGGGCTGGCAGGCTACACAGGCTGGACCAGGGATTTTCTAGCCTCTGCTCAGGAAGAGGGTGTGACTGGCATCAGCATCAGCTTTGCAGAGCCTGTTCCTGTACGAGGAGCCATGCTGGAGCACAGCCAGTGGGCCCGGGAGGGAGGGCACAGGGGGCCAGGTGGCAGCAAAACCAAAAGCAAGAACTTTTTCTAACTTGTTTTTTTGTTAATAAGCAAGTTTCCCTTGGATTGCAGCACAGAGCCCTTTATAGAAGAGAAACCCAACAACAGATCTCTGAGTAAGACGCCTGGGAAGGTGGCAGAGGTAACGTGTCTCGGCCTCTTGAACATGTGTGGCAGCAGCACGGACAGCAGCTGTGATGGGCTTTTCTCAGGCACCAGCACCAGGGGAAATGCCACCCAAAATACCTGAAAATATTCCCAAAATGCTGCAGAAAACATGCCATTTCATGCCTTTGCTACCAGGCAGAGATTAAAGAGGGAGCTGATAGTCATAGACAATCTGTTCTCCTGGAAAGGGCTGATTTGCTCAGGCACCATCAAACCCCTCCATAAGGGATGGAAAAGGCTGAGGGTTTGTGCCGGTGCCCACGCGCTCCCAGGGCCGGGACAGGAGTGTGGCTCCTAATAAAAACCTGAGCTACCTGCCCATGGAAACAGCAGCTCCAAGATCAGCCTTCAGAAACAAATCCGAGCTGACAGCACAGGAGGGAAATGCTCCGTTTGATCCACTAATTGCTGCTGACTGGAGAGTCCTGGAGCCGCGTGCCAGTGAACCCTCCAGTTTCCTTCCCAGCCAAGGATCCCT
Organism: Myiotriccus ornatus; assembly: GCA_036023395.1. Classification (NCBI taxonomy): domain Eukaryota; kingdom Metazoa; phylum Chordata; class Aves; order Passeriformes; family Tyrannidae; genus Myiotriccus; species Myiotriccus ornatus. The sequence continues at coordinate 15,552,358 of JAYRBT010000033.1, read as the reverse complement.
GATTAATGCTTGTCTCTGGGCTCAGGCTGGTTCCAGGCTTTCAGGATCAAACACATTCCATCTTTGAGTGGTGCAGGGATGACTGGCACCAGTACACTGGAGTGAAACCATGGGGGAACAAGAAAATGGGTTTGGAGACCGTGGCAGTGAAACACCAAACCTCTCAAGGTAGGGGCAAAGGCTCCTCCAGGGGCTTGTTCCCTGGACTGATGTAACCCCGGGTTTGTGCTCTCCTGACAGACCTACCACACACCAACACAAGCAGCTCAGCCTCAGTGCAGCTCACCGAGATGTATTCCACTGTGTTCCAGGGAAAAACACATATACTTAGTTCCCAGCTTACTAAAAAGTTCTTAAATCCTACACAGTTTTAATTCAACTTTCGGGTGTAGCAGTTTGGTGGTGGCAAAGAATGTCAGGAGGTTTTGAAACAACAGTAGTACAGAGGGAACCACCACTTTGGTACAAAAAAAATACAGGAATTTATAGAGAATCAACCCTCGGTGTGTGGCCAAATATCCTCCCATGCAGCCTCCCATCTCCAGAGTAAGAAAAGCCATCGCAGCTACACCCAGCAGACGCTGCAGTCACGGTCCCTGCTCATCTATTTACAGCACCCACACTGTGACTGATGCAGCAGCAAACAAAGCTGACACTGAGCCTGGTCCCTGTCCAGCCTCCGCAGGGACAGCGATGCTCAGCAGCACCAACACCTCCCGCCCTCCTGCCTGACCAGGAGCACACCGGATTTTCCCTTTACATGCCCAACATCCCAGTAAGAGGATGAGAGATGGTGACAGTGCCTGTGGGAATCCCCGTCTGACCACCCGTACGGTTTCTAAATTAAGGACTTGATTTTCCTCCATTCTGCTGACAGTGGTGGGGCAGCACCCCCTGCCTGTGCCCCACTCCAGGTGGGAACACCTGCGCTTCCCCACGGGACAAGCGAATATTCCTGTTCAACACCAGCTCAGAATCCTGGCAACGCCAGGAAGAGGCTTTGAAATGCCGCAGTGGGAGCGTTAAGCGCAGGATGTGTCATTTGTAGATAGAAACACTATTTTGAGATAGAGAACATTTAGATATTTTCAATATTAACTATTATAAGCAAACATTTCTTAAATTCCTACACAAACACATATTTATAGCAGTGTGTGGCACTTGGAGGTGAGATGAGGCTCAGTCCCAAGCACACAGAACAACATCAGGACCTCGCCAGCCTTTATCCATCACATCCAAATTAACTCAGGCTGCATTTAAGTCATGATTAGGCCCAGTCCATGGAGAGGTCAGGATGCTGGGCAAGGCAGAGTTTCACTGCACATTAAGAGACATGATAATGAAAATACTGCCCTGACACCGCAGAGACACCACCAGCACTGATCTTCAGGGGTGACATCAGAGCTAAACGGAAGAATGAAGGTATCTGATCACAGAAGAACTATTTTGGGATCACATTCATTTTCCCTGAGCATAATTTTTCATTTCAGGCAAAGATTTATAGAGCTGCTCTGTCCTCACCTGATGGGGCACAGGGTCTCTGGGGATGCCCTCCCTTCCCACCTCCCAGCCAACACCCCAATTCCCTCCTGAACTTCACCTGAGCCCTCAGAGAAGCCCCTGAGTCCCAGCTGTATGTCTGCTCAGTGTAACAGCACAGAGAGGAGGGGGGGCGATTTTTACCTGGTTTTAGTACAGACACACACACAAATGATACAAGTTGTAGTTTTGGGAGTGGAGAACCCAACCAAGTGTCAGATCCCCTTGAGCTGGGGAGCAGGGGGTGAGCTGGGACCCCCAGGTGTGCAGCATCTCACTGCTCCCACTGCCCACACGCCCCCCTGGCCAGCAGAGGACCCAGCCCAGCCCTTACCCCTTTGCAGATCGCCACTGCCTCCTTGGACATGGACTTGGGGTAGGCAACGTTGTGCTCCATGATGGACTGGAAGAGCTCATCTTCATCTTCTCCCTCAAAGGGGGCCTAGGGCAAAGCAGACACAGGTTCAGTGGCATTTCTGGGTCCCTAAGCTTCCTCGTGCTGCTGTGGTCCTTGCCCATGGACCCAGCCCTGGCTGTGCCATGCAGCGAAGTGAATCATCATCACAGTCCCTGGGGCTGCACCCAGACTCACCCCACGCTCCGAAGAAAATGCCCCAGCTGTGTGCCAGCAGCATGGCAAATTCCACATCAGTGTGTGCTCAAAATGGAATGTAACACAGCCCAGAAGAATCAGTTAAAACTCAATTACCTGGCCAGCCAACATCTCATAGAGCAGGACTCCGAATGCCCACCAATCCACAGACTTCCCATAGGGCTGGTAAGCAATTATCTGCAAACAAGAGAACAGCAGGATTACACTCCCAGGTTTGACTTGGTGGCACAAGGCAAAGTGATTCCAAGCTGTAGCCCAGGTCACAAGCACAAGGTTATTCACTGGGACATGTTTCAGCACTGAAATGCCTCTCACCGAGTGCACTTGGGGTCCCTCCCACTTGCTCTTTACCAGCGCTCTGGGAAATTCAGGTGTGAACTGTTCACATCATAAAGGCCTTTGAAAGGAAAGAGCACTTAGAAGAAATCCTCTGTCCTGTGAAGTCCCCAACTGCCCACTGGGGAAGGTCAAACCCCAGCAGGTGAGGAACAGCTTTGTTCAGAGGGGATCACACGCAGGGCTGTTCGCACGCAGTACCTGCCACCTTGGCATGCAGAGCTCTGGCTCGCAACAGAAAAAGGCCTAAAAATGGGTCAAGCAAATCGCAGGACTGTTTTACCCCGAAGCCACATTGGCCTGAGCACATTGCAGCTCCCTAAAGGAGGAGCCAGGGAGGAGCAGCAGAAGGGCCTGGGCTGGAGTGTGGCCACTGTGCCACAACCTTATTGCTATTCCCAAAGAGGATGTGTGAGATCACTCCTCTGAGCCCCACTGGCAACAGGCTTTAATGTCATTCTCCTGGGTGCCACAGTGATCTGCATCCTAATTCCCAATTTTCTGTTTTTATTTTGGAAAAAAAAGAATTAGAGCAAGAAGAAGAAAATAAGAGTTAAAGTGAAAACACTCAGGCAAATACGCAGAGAACTGGTCATTTGTCCTGCTTTGAAGGAGCATTAATCACTCACAGCAACCAGCTCTGCACCAACACCCCCAGTATTAATCCTGGTGGGATGAGGGGATGGAACATGCGTTTGATCCAGTAATTGGAAACCTCACTGGCTGCAGCAAACACAACATGATTTAGCACATGAGTGCATCCATGTCCTAACAAAAAGAATCTCTTTCTCTAAAATATTTAAATGTATAAATATTAATCTCATCATTTCAAATTCAGCAGGGTGACAAGATTTTTGAGGGATATTTTTATGCAAAGGAAACAGGCATTGGGAATAATTATGCCGCTGAATTTCACAATTGTGCCCATACAGCACTTCATGGAATTGTCATGTGTGACTCCATCCCATCAGTAACAACCAACTGCAAAGTCATTTTGGGATGATCTAGAGCCATGGATAGGGAGCATCTCCCCATCGGACACAGGGCCCCTCACTGCAAACAGTGAGCTGGATAGATGTAAGGATTTCCACTTCACAGGGAAATATTATCCACCCTGTTTCCCACTGGCCGTGTTGTGCTGGAGGTGTCTGTCACAGTGCCGAGGGGATGAACTTCCCAGGCTGACAGTGAGTTCCTTAATGGCCCTGTTTCAACAAGCCCCAGTGGGAGAGCAGAAGGGCTGCCGGGCGGTGCCCGCGGCACCTGCCACGCTCACCTCGGGCGCGATGTAGTCCGGAGTGCCGCAGAACGTCTTGGTGGTCACCCCGTCCCAGATGTTCTCCTTGCACATGCCAAAGTCTGCGATCTTTATGTGCCCCTCGCTATCCAGCATCACGTTGTCCAGCTTCAGGTCTCTACAGAGTGAGAGCAGATCCATGACACAACAGACAGCACGAGTCTCCCAACTCCTGGGGCTCTGCTGGACTCCTGAGCTCCAGCCCTGTCTCACACCAGACTCTTTGTAGGATGATGTTTGGGGAAATGAGTAAAAATAAGTCAGAGATCTGTCAGGATGGAGTGTTTATTTTACTTTTAACCCACAGGAACACCATGCTGGGCACAGTGCTTTGAAGTGTATGATGGAAAATACTCATCTGGCAGGGGATGGATTGAATCGATTTTATTTTTTTGCTCCTGTGAAAATCAAAGTGCACTTAAAGCTCCCAGTGATGAAGAAACCCCTACTCAGCCCAAGTCCCAGCCTCACCTGTGCTCTGCTCCCCCACGAAATACAAACCAGCTGTGTTTCTCTCTGATCCTCACCCGCAGAATACCTGTTTGTGGTACCCAGCTCCCCAGCAGCTCTGCTCCTTAGAACAAGCTGCAGGGATGGATCCAGCGGCAGAGCGCCAGATCAACTCCCAACCCCAGCTCAGAGGTGGGTGCTCCAGCCTTGAGGACACTTTTGTAGCAAACAGTATTTTGGTTCAATTTCTACACTCTTGCTGGTTTTAAGGCTGCTTTTTCCAATTATCATGTCAGTGCTTAGAACCCTGACAGGCCAAAGGCCAAGACTATTTGGGATTCAGATTCGGGGAAGGAAGGAAGCAGGGGCACTGGGGACTGACAAACCTAGAAATCTCTCTGCAGCAGCTGATGGCAAAAAACATCCCTCATGTCAAGTTTGCTCTACTTCTTTCATCTCCAGTATCTCCCTTTGCAGGGCACTTAATGGTATCTGACGCTCATTAGGATGCTCTGCTCCACCCTGGGCTCTGGGAATTCTCCCGAGCAGGGAAGAGCAGTGAACACTGCTTTCAGAGCTCAAGCAGCAGCCTCTGAGCCTGGCCTGGCACGTGGCAGCAACCCAGCTCCTCTGGGTGCCGTAATCATATTGGGGATGGCAAAGGAGATTCAGTGGCTGAAGCAGAAGTGACAGACTCACACTGCAGAGCTCGGAACCAGCCACTGGCAAGCGCTTCCTCCAGTGTCAATGGTAAGAGAGAGGTGCCCTGCAGGGGCTGGGAGCTGGTCCAGGCTGCCAGTGAGCATTTGTGTTGTGTGGAGAGAAACACGTGGAACAAGAGAGAACCAGAGGTGCCTTCCTATAAACCGGGATAAAGCACGAGGCTCCTCCAAACCAGCGGCACCTCGAGGCTCCCAGCTCTGTTTGGGTGTGTGGAACGTGCTGATGGTTGGGCTCGATGATCTTAGAGGTCTTTCCCAACCTTAATGATTCTGTGATTAAGAATCACAGCTGCCAGACGCTGTCCACGGCACAGGCAGGAAGAGCCCTGGGCCGGGGCTGTGGCAGATGGGGAGCCCAGAGCCTCTGGTCGGAGGTCCAGGGGAAGGGAGGAAGGAGGAACCTGCTCACCTACCGATAAATGATGCCTTTGCTCTGCAGGAAGAAGAGGCCAATGGCTATTTCTGCTGCGTAGAACCTGAAATAGGAGATTTAAAGGAAGACTGATAATTAAAGGAGATGAAGCCAAATGAAAACCTTTCAAACCCGATCGCAGTGAATGAAACACTTGAAGGCTTTCAGGAACACATCCTGCTCTGTCCAGCTCGCAGGGGACAGGAGCCAAAAGTCACCATTAACACTCAGGTTGGCCATCCCAGCAGAGGAGCCAACACCCACTGTCCTTTTTGTCCCCCAGGGAAGGACCAGGCAGAACAGAGGCCTGGTGGAAGCCTCCAAACCTCCCTGCCTTGTGTTTCCATTTACATAACTTTTTTCTTTAGCTCAATTATCTACAAGTGCAATGTACCCCAAAGGTGAGGTGGAGGTACCAGCATTCTTGGCAAAGACTTCTCCTGCTTCTTCCCAGTCCTGCTGTTTCCCCTCCCTTTCTGCCCAGGAACTGCACCACAAAGCCTGTGCCTTGGGCTCTGTTTCCAGCCACATGACACAGGTACATCCCACACCTACCCCAAAGGGGCCAAACTACTGCACTTACACAGCATGGGGCTCCTTGAACCTCCCGACCTGCTGGATCTGGTACATCAAGTCCCCACCATTCACATATTCCATCACAAAATACAAGCGATCCTAAAGGAAAGAAGAAGCAATTAGTAACAGAATTATCAGAGCAGGGAATCTGCAGGGGCCAGAAACAAGGACTGAGGTGACTGGCAGCTCCAATCTGTATTTCCATGGCAATACAGTCATCATCCCTGTGCTCCCCACGAGGTGCAGGGGGCTCATGCTCATACAGAGCCCACAAGTACTGATTCCTTTGCAACACTCGGGACTGAACTCTGCACTTCTGCAGATAGATAAGTGGAGGAATCCCTAAACCAGAGGATTTCACCTCCCAGGAATATGTTTGCTCTTCTTCATGGACCCTGTTTTCAGAGAGCTGGTCAGGCAGCTCCTTGCTGGCATTTCCCCATGCACTGCATGGCTTCAATCCACTGCACAGATCTGCAGGGGACCCAGCTGCCCCTGATCAAGCTGGGGAGGCAGGAAGGAGCTGCACCCCCTTCTCCTCACTCCTCCCAGCCTGCTCTGAGGGGCCACTTCATGTTCACACGTGGTTAAATGAGTCCAGAGGAGTTCAGAGATGCTCTGAGGGCTGGAGCCCTCTGCTCTGGAGACAGGCTGGGAGAGCTGGGGATGTTCATCTGGAGAAGAGAGGGCTCTGGGGAGACCTGAGAGCCCCTTCCAGTGCCTAAAGGGGCTCCAAGAGAGCTGGAGAGGGACTCTGGACAAGGGCATGGAGTGACATGTGCCCTTGACACACAGGAGCCAAAGGACACCCCCAGGCTGGCCCCATCCCAGCTCACGGAAGGAAGGACACAGAGGCTGGAGCACTGTGAGAGCTGCAGGTTGGCAGCTTTACATAATAGTTCATAATATTTCCTCATTTCCTCCTTAAATAAGCCTTGCCCTGCTTTTCAGACAGGAAGGACAAGGAGATCAGAAGAGATACAAATGGAGCACTGCCATAACAAGGGCTATGGAGGAACTGGGGTCATCAGCTCCAGCACTCCCCAGGGCACATCGAGCCTGGTGATGCCCGGCCAGAGGAACTGGAGTCATCAGCTCCTGCCCCCCGGCACAGCCCACTCTGACAGTGGGGCAGCCCCAAAGGGAATTAAATAGAGCACCAAAGGGCCAATTGGGCTGTGTAAAACATCTGACACTGATGGGATAGAAGGGCAAATTCAGTCTGGGGATTTCGGAGCACCCCATCCGTAAAGCACTGCCCCTGCCAGGCTCTGGCCAGCCCAGCGGGGAGGCACGTGCTGGCAATGTCACCTTGAGCAGCCACTCCACGGCAGCCAGGCTGTGACAGCCACGGGAGAGCAAAGCAATGCTGTGCTCGGCTGCAGCTGCTTCCTAAATATATCGATCAGCTTCAAGAAGGAAGAATATTAAAAAGACGGTCTCTTGAAACAGCCAGCTGAGCTCTAAAAGCAGGAGCTGAGCTTTCCTCATCTGGGTGGGGAAGGGAACGCTGGTGCTTCAGAGAAAAATGCCATGAGCAAAGCAGGCAGATGGCTGGGCAGCCCACGGGCTGGGAGGGAGGGATGGATGGGCACGGAACGCTGTCCTGGCTCCTGTCGGAGGCAGAAAGGACGGCGTCTGTCCAAGTCTGGAGCATCCAAACTCACTGAGCAACAGCAAGGTTTGGAGATGTAAATCCCACTGCAGAGCCTGGCGTGGAGCTGGTGACACCCCCCTGCGCTGGACAGACAAGATGCAACCCCCAGGCTTCTTGCAGTGCCTTTCTCCTAATTAACCACTCATTTAGTCCATCCCCTGCCCGACTCCATGCTGGGAACAAGCGGCAGCGCCAGGACAGCACCCACCCTCCCCATCCACCCCCTTATTAGACACAGAAATCTGTCCCTGTGAGGGTGGGGAGGCCCTGGCACAGGTTGCCCAGAGAAGCTGTGGCTGCCCCATCCCTGCAAGTGTTCAAGACCAGGTTGGACAGGGCCCCTGTCCATGGCAGGGGGCGGAACTAAGTGATTTTTGAAGTCCCAACCTAAACAATTCCAGGATTCTGTGCTTTGGTGATTTATCATCTCAGTGTTGCTGCAGCTACTGTGCCCCAGAGGGAATCAAGGTCCCCAGTGAAGGCACAGCTCACGTGGGGACACCCAGAGAGCCCTGGCTCACACCCCTCCCTGGAGCCCAGGATCTGACTGGGATCTTCCAAGGCAGAGCACCCCAGGACACGCCAGCACAGGCACCTCTCGCCCTTCAGCCCCAGGCAGGAGCTCTCTCTCTCTCATTGCTCATCTTCACTTTTTCTTTAAAACACAGATTTAGGGCTCGTGTCTCTCCCGAAGCCGCTGAGCCAACAGCCTCGGCTGAGAATTGTGCTCTGGACTGTGCTCCCAGAAATCAAAGTGCTTTGTGCCAGCCTTTGATAATACACCCTGCTATACATTTTGATTACATTACAAATACGATTACTATTAAGCTACTATAGGTCTGCCAGGAATAATCCCGCGCTGACTCACTTCAGATGCCAGTGAGATGCTGTGTGAAATAGCTGCTCCTGCCACATTCTGATTACTGTGCTGCAAAGCCAGGCCGCAGGCTTTAAACACACTCAGTGTGTTTGGTAAATGAAATTTCTGGAATAATGTTAAAATGTAATCCTCCTGGAAAGCATTGTCATCGTTCTAAAGGACTCTGCTGATTCCCTCTCCTGGTTCCCGCTGACAGTACCTGGACATTCTCATTCACAGGTTGCTCGAGGGCTGGGCAGGGATTGTGTTAAAGGTCCTCTGTCCCCCTCTCCACTCCTGACTCATACAAACCCAGCCACATGCCCACTGCAAACTGGATTTCCTGTGGTTTGGATTAGGTTTGTCCCTTTACTCAGGGTTTTGATCACAGGGATGAGTCCTGGGAAAAACTGCAGCACTTTGCAATTGAATCATTAGGAGCGCTGTGGGCTGGGGGTACCTGAGGGGCTGGGAAATCACTGCTGACACCATGAACAGCTCCCTGATGAAAACACCTCAGGGGAGTGCAGCTACTGTACATTACACTCTCGTTTCACACACCCACATTCTGTCGTGGAGACACTTTTGCCAGAGAGCTGGACAAGCTGTGAGGTTGCCAAGGCAGAGAATACAGGGCTGCTTTGGCAAGAGCAGTGATGTACAGAGAATCAGGGAATCCCAGAACGGTCTGGGTTGCAAGGAACCTTAAAGATCTTCCAGTTCTACCTCTGCCATGAGCAGGGACACCTTCCACTTGACCAAGTTGCTCCAAGCCCTGTCCAGCCCAGCCTTGGACACTACTGCAATCCATTTGCCAAGGGTCATGCTCCCAGGGCTCAGGGTCCACAGCCCCTCCTGCCCTTGCCCAGGGACAAGCTGTAGCAGCAGCACCTACCATGGTCTGGAAGCAGGAGTGGAGCTGGGTCAGGAATGGAGGCTTCCCAGAGAGAGCCAGGACGCGTTTTTCCACCATCGTGCACTCCACGTCATCATCCTGGATAACAACATCCTTCTTCAGGATCTTCACAGCGTAGAGCTCGTCTGTGCCCTTCCTCTCCGCCAGCATCACCTACACAGGGGGGATAAGTGCAGGGTCAAGGGAAATGTGGATCTTAAATGCCTTGACCTTAATCAGTTAAACCAATGGCTTGCTTATTATCCTGTGGCTCCTGTTACAACCCTGATAAGAGCTTCAGGTGCCAAACGATGCAGAAAGCTATCAGGGTATTGCCAAAAGCATTTAGGGACACCCATTCTAATGAGTAACAAGTCTACTCCCTCACCACCTCACTGCCTGGAGGAGCCCAGCCCAAGGGTGTGCTGATGTCTGAGCCCAGCTCACCCTCCAGCATCCCTCACCCCTGAGTAGGGCCCAGTTCAGTCCCCTCAGAGTGTCACCAGCACTGGGGGAGGGTGCTAAGGGTCTGAACACAGAATCCATCAAATTACAAAGTGGTAAAAACTTAAAGTGCAAAAGAGTCAGTCTATAGTGAATAGTAAGGCAAAACCCATACAATTTTCTCTGCTTCACCCTGCCCCCCAGCAGTGACCAAACCCCACTGTGTGCGGGTCCATCCCCCAGCCAAAGCCCCTCTCAGCCAGAATCCCTCCAACCTCTCATTTCAAACCAGTCTCACCCATTTACAACTTTATTTATTGCAATAAATGGGATTCACTGCTTCTGATGGTGCAAATCCCCTGGGTTAATCCCATCAGCCCAGCGAGGGTCCCCATCCCGACCCAGCACGCTCCATCAGCCTAAGCTGCTCCTTGTGCTGCCAGCAACACAAAGCGACTCTGAAACCACACTTTGCCTCCCATTTTCCCTCTCACACTCTCTCATCACATTAGATTGGAGTGCTGGGTGGAAATGAATTGCTTTTCATTTGAAAGAGTCGGCAGAAATCCTCCAGTCACATCGGGAACAGCAGCTCGGGGGTTTTGGAAATAAATTATGTGAAGTCAACATCAACAGGGTGGAACTGAAATGCACTTCAGGCTGGGGCAGACCGGCAGAAGACACACAAGCGGCTCTCAGGATGACTTTTGAGACTCCAAGGACAGCCGGATTAACCCTCTTGTGTTTCAGCCCTGTCAGAGCTGCCCAGGGCGGGGGTGGAATCCCATCCCTGGAGGGATTTAACAGACCATGGATGTGGCACTTGGGGACATGGGTCAGTGGTGGCCTTGGCAGTGCTGGGGGAAAGGTTGGACTCCATCTCGGAGGGCTTTTCCAACCTCAGGGATTCTGTGATTCTATTCCATGACACAGCTCAAGGACCAGGGACGACGAGGAAGGGACACAGCCCGAGGACCGAGGTCTTCATTGCCACACGTGTTTGAGTGAAAGAAGCAGGGGAAGAGGGAACAGCCCCTTCCGAGCAGGCGGCTCTGGCTCATTCCTGGCGCTTGGCTGCGGCCCTGGGGAGCTTGGCCGTCCTTGACACGCTGCTTGTCAGGATTAGCTGGGAATGGCACTGGGGCTCCTCAGAGCCAAGTGCTCTAGAGAAGGCGCTGACATTTCCATTTCCACCAGCGGGGCGGGACTGCAGCGGCCACACACGCCGACTCATCTCTCGCAGGGCGGAACCGTGGGCTGACGGCGTGTCAGGGACCTCGGCAGAGGATTTATTCACTCGCTGGAGCTTGAAGAACACTGTGAACCCAGAGCAGCTCCTTGTGCTGCTGGGATGGAACCCAGCAAGGCACAGGCACCAGGACCAGCTCTGTGCTTCAGCTTTTCCTTCTACCAGTTCTCTGAGATGTTTGCAGCAGCCCTTTACACCACACACAGGCATGGACAGACGGACACCCTGCCTGCAGCCACGGAACAGTAACGACAGCACAAGGGGGAACAGCTTCACACTGACAGAGGGCAGGGTTAGATGGGATATTGGGAAGAAATTGCTCCCTGGGAGGGTGGGGAGGCCCTGGCACAGGTTGCCCAGAGAAGCTGTGGCTGCCCCATCCCTGCAAGTGTCCAAGGCCAGGTTGGACAGGGCTTGGAGCAACCTGGGATAGTGACCTGGGATAGTGAATAGTGACCCTGCCCATGGCAGGGGATGGGACTGGATGATTGTCAAGGTCCCTTCCAACCCAAACCATTACATGTTTCTCTGCCAGGGCAGCAGACACAGCTGCCTCACGTGGAGTCTCCACCTCTGCCCTCCCTTCTGATTCTGCCCAAACTGAACTGTTTCGGTTCATTGCCTCCATTTATCACCATTTTTACACAAGTTGAGCTTTACAAGGTGCTGCACACAGGTGCTAAAACCAGGGCTGATTTCTAAGTGATAAAAGCAGACGGGCTTTGCTGTTCAAAATTGGTGGAAAAGAAGAAGCAACTGCTCCAAGAATACAGTTTGTGGGAAAATTAACCCTGTTACCTGGGAGAAAGGGCATTATATACAATATTAGTTATATACAGACCTGTCCTGCTATCTGTAACCCTTTCAGAGGAAAATTAACTAAACCAGGGAGCCTCTGAGCCTGGCATCTGCTGCTGCCCTGAAGGGACCTCACGGGGGATGTGGCTCCCACCCCACTCTGCAGGAGAGGCAGAGGCTGGGTGGGGTACCACCACAAATGCAAAAAACTGCTGCAGGGCATACATGGGCTGGGAATGCTTCATGCAGCAGCTTCCCAATGACACAGCAACCCCGAGCACAGCTGAGCCAGCCCTGCTTCGCTGAGACGTGAAAGGCAGAAGGACCCTCCAAGCTACTGAGACTCAGCCGGGTGACACACACGGGGGAGCGGCCGGGAGTGGGGTGTGTGCCGGAGAGGCCAGGGGTGCTGGAAACCACCCGCTGCTCTAGTCCTCGATCACATCTGGGCTGTATTCCCCTCTCCTGCATTAAAGAATCACAGAATCATTTAGGTTGGAAAAGACCTCCAAGACCATCAAGTCCAATTTAAGATTGATCCTCACCTTGCCCCCAGCCCAGAGCACTGAGCGAACACCTCCAGGGATGGGGACTCCACCATCTCCCTGGGCAGCCCCTTCCAATGCCTGACAGCCCTTTCCATAAAGAAATTCCTCCTGACATCTTCCTGATGTCCTGATGTCTGGAGGTGTTCAAATACTAAGAGATGCAAACAGGCCAATGCCCCAGCACAGTCGGAGATGGCCTGACCAGAGCCATGCACAGGGGGTGGATGGTGACAGAGGGAGCAGGTATCCCACTTCACCCATGCCCAGCTGTCAGAGACTGGGTCCCTGCCCTCCTGCCACATTTCACACAGAGAGAAGAGGAGAACATTGCACAGCTTGAAGATTATCACAGCACATGAAAACTGTCTTCCATTGCACTGGAATCCAGAACTGCAGTGGCCAAAGGCTCCACCCTGCTCAGCAAAACACCACAAAACCCCCCAAAAGCCTGACAGCTCGAGAGCATGACAGATTGATTAGCTGCAAAAATATGAGCCAGCCACCTAATTTCATTTTCCTCTATTTATATTACAGCAAAGCAAACCCAGGGTGGGCTGTGCCAAGTGCTGCCTCCCTCCATGGGGAGGTCTCCCTGCCCATGCCAGCCCATGGAGTGCTGCCACCAGCCACAGTCCGGGGGGCTTGGTGGGACTCACGACCAGGGGAGCCCAAGGAGACCCCAGAGCACCCAGGAGCAAACAGGGTCACAGTCCTGGGGCTGAATGCACCCAGTCAGGATCGTGCACACCCAAGCCCCTATTTTCCAAACCAGATCCATTTTCCATCCCCTAAACTCTGCTGCCTGGCTCGGGGGACCTCCATCTGCCAGCACTCACTGGGAAGCAGATTGCATTATTTTCTAATTTTTTTTTTTTTTTTTGTGCAGAAAAAAGCTGATACTTAACTTGATTTATTCCTGTAATATAGAGTACTTGTTTGGGAATGCTTCAGCATGAAAACTGGAGATATTCTGAACATAGAGAAAGGAAGTTTGTTAAACTCCACTGAGGCCAATATTGGTACTCCTGACCTGGACAGCCAGAGTGCGGAGAGAGGAAAATACCGAGCAGTGAATGTGAGATCCTGATGCCAAAGAGTTAACAGAGAGAGACAGAGACTCACTAAAATAGAGTGGTTCTAGTCCAAGCGCTCTCACAGCCAGCAGGGACTGGGAGGAGGGAGGCTGGCAGCAGGCAGCCAGCACAGCAGCAGGCAGTGCCAGCCCTAGAGAGGGAAGGACACGGTGCCAGCCCTGGAGAAGGATGGTGATGCCATGAACACACAGCCTGGGCTGGGGCCTGCAGGGAGCTGAGACAGGGAGCTGGGCTACCCTGCCTGCTCTGGGCTACCCTGCCTGCTCTGGGCTCCCCTGCTCACTCTGGGCTCCCCTGCCTGCTCTGGGCTCCCCTGCCTCCTCTGGGCTCCCCTGCCTCCTCTGGGCTCCCCTGCTCGCTCTGAGCTCCCCTGCCTGCTCTGAGCTCCCCTGCCCGCTCTGGGCCCCCCTGCCCCTGCTCCGTGCAGACAGCGGCACTCACTCCATCCCTGACACGCAGGTACAAACGCCCCCTGTGCTGTGCCAGCCTGGCGTCCCCGAGCCGGATGGTGGGGCAGGGGGGATGCCTACCGTGGGGAAGCGCAGGCACACGTGAGCGTGAGGCTGCCTCTAGCCCGAGAAAGCGATGGTGCTGTTTTAATTAGCGCTAATTAGCATATTTATAACATGCTGTTCCAGGGAACAGTTTCTGTCACACATTCCCTTACATAAGCCGCGGAGCCGACTGAAGAGTTTGCTAATGTTTCTCAAATTTAAGGAAAGGAGGCGGGGGGGCTACACGATGCACAGCTACTGTCTCCAGATGCCAGCACCGAGCCTAAAAGGGATGAGGTGCTGGGAGGGAGGGAAAGGGGACACGGATATATCTCTGTGTGAGCAGCATGGGCTCCCCAGGATGCCAACCCACAGCACAGAGGTCTGATGGCGAGTGCTGGACAGGAACCCCAGGCTGATGCTCTGTGTGCTGGGGACCATCAGGACCTCCCTGTTTTCCACCTGTCACAGGTGTTTCCATGGATCTCTGAGCTCTCCATCTCCAGAGGGGGAGCAAACACCAGAAGAGAGACAGGGACCTCCCCAAGCTCCATGACCATCAGGAGAAGGCTGGGGGAGGGAAAGGATGTCCCTGGAGCATCTCTGTGCTCAGGTGATGGGGGATCATCACTCCCCTGCACACCTTCCTCATCTTCACTACCTGCCCAAGGAATGAGCCTGTTGCCAGAGCAGTATTCCCTGCAATTAAGGGGGAATTCACTAATGAGAGTGGTGTTGGGCCAGTCATCACACCAACAGTCACCAGGCCAGTGTCCAGCGAGAGCCACCCACCTCCCGTGGAGCGCCAGCAGCCCCTGGAGCACTGGGATCCCAAGTGGAAATCATGAGAGAGTTGGAAAAACCCCAAGAAAAATGAAGGCTCTGAATCACATAACTATCAGAAGAATGAAATTCTGTTACCGCTCATACCCAGTCTGGGAAGTTAATTAAAATATTCCTGTATATTTGCAATTATTAAGAAAAAAAAAGGCTAAACTAAAAAGAGCTTTGAAGATACAGCTCAGCCCCCCACTTCCCAAAGGGGGGCAGATGGTTTTAGTGATGGTCTCAGAGATCTAGGGTGTTCCCTGCTGTGATCCAGAGGGAGCCAAGCTGGGCTCTCAGCACCATGACACCAGTGCTCCCAGTCAGAGCAAGGACAGGTCACACTGCAGCAGCCACAAGAAACTTATGTTAAATACAGACAGTGTCAAGAAGGATGGGGTTCCTCACCTTCCCGAAGCTTCCTTTTCCCAGCACCATCAGGAAGTTGAAGTCTGAAAGCTTCATCCGATCTCTGCTCCCATTGTTGTCAAATTTGGAAATGGCATTTCTTGTCTTCTCATCCGCAGCCTTGGACCCAGTTCCGATCTTGGCTCTCTGCAAGGGTGGACATGGCACAGGGAGAAAAGAAAAAACAGTACTGAAAACAGCAGGGAGAAAGGGTATTATAAACCCAGTGGATGCTCCCAAAATCCCACCTTAATCAGCTCTTTCCCAGCTCAAACACCACCCTGAGCTTTGGGGACCTTTTCCGTCAGCGTGACGGGGACAGCACCAAGAAGGGCACTGGAGGAGTTACCAGCCCTGGCACATGGCACAGATCAACTGCTTCCCAGTCAACCCCTGCCAGGGCAACTGGGAACCGCTTCTGCCCACTGTCACCCCGCTCCCCATGCCAGCAAGTAGCCTGCCATGCTACCCTGCCCCATGCTCCAGGTCATCCAGAGCATAGAACAGAGGCTTAGAGAAGCTTTTTTCCTCCAAACAAGCTTCTGTCTCTCACCTCACCAGAAGAGGATGGGTGAATATCTCACTGAATATTCTGAGTTGGAAGGGATCCACGAGGATCGAGTTCAGCTCTTAAGTGAATGGCCCATACAGGGACTGAACCCATAACCTTGGTGTATATAAATATATTGAGGCAAAACATAAGACTTTTTATCCAGCTCCACCTCCTTTACTCCCCTTATGGGTCCCTTCCAACTTGAGATATTCCGTGATTATATCTGATGTTGAAGAGAATTGCACTCCTGTGCCAGTTCAGGTTGAACATAAGAAGTCCCAAATCTATTTGGAAGAGCAGAGAACAGACAGCCCCCCTCTCACAGCCCCAACCCCCTCACAATCACAGCTGCTCACCGAGGACCCCCACAATCCCCCCTTTTTAAACACCAAACCCCACCAGTGCCCTGGCACCTCCTCCCCAGGCTAGGGGCTGTCTGATGTGCTGCACCACTGTTTGAAAAAGCTATCTCACCATTTATTCCCCTTTAATTTATAGAACTCTGTGGCAGTGTGAGGCCTGTGCCGAGCTCAGCCTAGCATGAAATTCCATTAACCCGATCCCGGTGGTTCAATTTGGCTGCTGCTGGCAGCCCCTCCAGATAGCACCTCACGGGTAATCTCAAGCCTTTGCTGCTGCTAATTGGTTCTCACAAGGTTCTCCTTGCTGCTGAATTCCCCACTCAAGGTCACCTGCAGCACCTACGAGTATCTGAAAAGCTCCTGCCCTGAAAACCAAAGGAAAGGTCTGTGGCATTTCCAAACAGCATTGGTGTGAGCGCAGCTCTGCCCTGGGAAGAGGCTGAACCCAAGGATGGGACCTGCTGCTGTCAGTGGAGCCACACACATCCTGTCTGCTTCCCAATGGGAAAATATTCACATAGCGAAGAGGAAATAGAGTCATGTCTCCCAAAGCACAGGGGGTTTCCTCAGAGTCATCTTTAGGCTTTTCCAGTGTCCCCAAAAGACAGGGATACCCAGACAGGCGACCAAACAGCTCAGGTGAGCAACAGCAGCTCTGACACAGCCAAACGTGTCTCACTGAACCCAACCAAATCACAGAATCACAGAATGATTTGGGTTGGAGGGACCTTAAAGATCATCCAGAGAGGATGATCGAAGAAGGGGAAAGACAGTTTTCATTTGGTCCATCCCAGCAAACCACCCAACCTCAGCCACAACACCAGCGACACCAGCTGAGCACCCAGGCCTGGGGTGTCCTGGGGTCCCTCCTGTCGCCTCCTGAGGCTGTGTCTGAAGAGGGGTCAATTCAACCCCACCCAGTCCAGCACTTGACCTGACATGCAGCACCACAGTATGTTCAGGAAGACCAGATGAGGATACAAACACAATGAGGCTTCCCTGATAGAGCAGGCTCAGCGTGTGGCTTAGTCAGGAGGGTGAAGGGCTTCCCAGAAAAGAGCCCAAAATAAGAGCTGCGGCAATGTAACAACCAGCACCCCCAAAGGGAAGGGTCTTGCTTTTGCTGTCAAGCGTCTCTAAGGTCCCTAAGTGAACACCAAAGTCCTGTAACCCGTTTTTAACACACTCCTAACACCTCCACAATCTCGAGACCTCTCTGAGGTTTACAACCGAAGCGTGCCAAGTATTGCTCGCTAATTTTTTTTTTAAAAAGCATTTGACCTTCGTAATCCAACTCCATTTGTCACAGCTAATTTACTACATCAGATTTCATGCAAGGGCAGCTGACATGCCCATCTCTCCAGCTGTCCCAGCGAGCGGCCGATAACGAGCGAGCGGAGCTGGCAGGGCTGCGGTGCCGGGATGCGGCACAGGCTCCACGCCGGGCTCCTCTCCCCTCTGCTGGGACGTGCTGGCTGTGACACGGCTGCAGGAAGCACAGCACACCTTACTCAGGCTGTGGAAAGGGGCATGGCTCTGGCAGCAGCTCCACAAGCTTCCAGGCAGCTCTGTGTCACCCAGGCTGGCACTGCGCCCTCCCAGCCAGGCTCCAGCACGCTCCACTCCTCCCTCCCAACACCAGCATGAGCCACGGCCCAGCTGGAAGGGGATCCCTGCCTGTAACACTGACCTCCTCACAAGGGAGGAGGGGAGACACAGCAAGGTGAGGACACAGGTGTACTCTGGCACCTCTGGACTGGGTGTTTTCTGATCTGTAGAAAACTCACCATCTGACTTCCAACACACCATTTTAATACCACTGGAACATCATGAAATGCAACAGAAGACAGTTGTTAGCTCTTTATAGAGCCAACAACCATTGGTTTTAGCTAACTGTTGTATTAGAACTGTCTTTTCTTGTATATTCAGGAAAGTTTTACATAAATAAGATAAAAAAAGAAAGGAGAACTCCAGTCTCTGCTACAGTTCTGGAGTTCACGCTGACAACCATAAGGACAATTCTTTTATGTATGGCTCATTGCATGTAAGTCTCCAGATGTACCACGCTCATTCCCAAGGTTCTGGGGAGACTTTAGCTACACTGAGAAATGGCAAAGACCTGTTAATTCAGCAATGTCTGGATCAATCATTCAGCAAGATCTTCCACGGCTTATTAAGTAGTAAATAGACATTTCTCCTTGGAGCCTCTGTGAGGAGTTGGACCCTACTCCATGTTCCTTGAACCGCCAGGGAAAGAGCTGGCAGGGAAAGCCCCTCACCGAGGGCACTGCAGGCAGGCAGCAAGGAAAACCCCAGAGTCCAAGAAAAATCAATTCACCTCAAATTTCTGCCTCAGTTCCTCGTTTCCTTCTTCTCCCTCGGGAGGCACTGGGACATTGAAATACTCCCCCTCCTCCTGGCTCAGCAGCTTAAACCTGGAGGGACAGCGAGAATGTCAGGTCAGGACGGCAGGTAGGCAGGACCACAGGCAGCACCTCACCTCTGCTCCGAGCATGGCATCCAGGTGAACCCTCCCCAAGGTCAGAAGACACCCCAAACCATTCCCCTCAGCAAGCCCCAGACTCTCACCCAGGTGGAGGGATGTTTCTGGGTCCCTCGCTGTACTGGGGGCCCCCACAGCCCAGGGAGAACATCCACTGCCTGCTGAGGTGGGTACACAGAGCACTGACGTCACTCCCAAACGAATCCTGACCCCAAAACCCACAGACAAAAGCAGGTCTTTCTGGTGATGGCCACAGGCACAGGCATGGGCAAACCCCCTCTCCATCACCTGCCCCCCAAGGACAGCACGTGGAATGTGCCAGTGCCAGGCTGGTGCTGCCAACCCTGAGAGCACAGACAAGATGCTCCTCTACAGAAGGAAAAAAGCTTAAGCAGCAATTACCAGAAATCATGGAAATGCCACTCAGATCCGAGGCATTTCACCCATTAGGGGAGAAGCCCAGCCCTGGCAGCAGAGGCTCTGCAGCCAGGAGGGTTCTCAGCTGGGTGTTATCCCAGAGGCTGCTCCGAGCAACAAAGCCTTGTCTGCATAACACAGGGACAGGCTCTGCCTTTGAGCTTGTTTTCTCCATTAACTGCAGTTGTTTAGATATGAAATATAGATCAGAGCTCATGCTCCTTCTCCAGTTTACTTCAACCAGCACCGTGACAAGGAAAATTACTTAGATCACCACTTACATGATTTTTAAAAGGCTGGAGAACGCTTAGGCTCTGGGCTGCGTCAGAAGCCAGCAGCACATGACACACATGCACCCTTACAGGTGACTGGGAATCTGGGGGGAAGTGACAGCTCCCTGCTGTTTTCCAGAAGAGGAGCCATGTCCCCATCAGGGTCTGGTTGGTGATGAGGAGGCTGAAACCCTGGCACATGTCACTCTGCTGTACCAGGTGCTGCCCACCTCACCAGGGGCAGGAAGGGCTGGGCAGTGACAGGAGCACCCCCAGCTCTGCCCTGGATGTGCCGGGGTGGGGGGCAGTGGGTGCCCCCTCCAGTCCCCTCCTGCATTTCCCAGCTCTCTCTGGGTACCCAGACTGCCCAATTCCTCCTCCTCCTCCTCTCCATTCTCTGCTCAAAGGGAGACATGTCCAGCTTCTGTGGTGGGAAAATACGGTCTGGGGCATTCACTCAGCTTGTGAATGCAGATTAATAACATGCAGGGGTTGGTTTCCAAAAGACATCTAATATCTCTTTTCAATTATTACACTCGCCATGGACAGGTAACACAGCTCTCAGGCACCAGTGCCCTGGGAAAAACAGAGAAATAAGGCACCTTATGTCCTGCTGGGGGAGATAAAATGAAAATTGAGAGACCCATTCAGGGGTGTTACAGCCCTGCTGTGTTCATCACTCGTGTGGTAACGAGCGTTGGTAATTACACACTTTGGCAGTTCCTCCTTGTACTGAGCTGTGCCCCCCGCACAGGCACTGCAGCCCACGTGCCCCAGGCAGGAACCACAGCTCCAAGGTGTCCCCAGCACCACCCCCTCACAGCCCTGCTCTCCCACGTGCCTGAGGAAGCCACAGGGCCTCCCTGGTACAGAAGCTGAGGGAATCCAAGCAGAAAAGGCTGGAAAACGCTTCCTTGGCAGATGATGGCAGGTGATGCTGGCTCCTCCCAAAGCCCACGCAGTGAGAGCCCCCGGGAGCATCAGCCCTTCAGGCAGAGCAACCCTGGGTCTGTGAGGGGAGTCTGTGGGAGGGAAAAGCCCCACAAGCCCCCTAGGCAACCCTGCAAGGAGCAGGAGGACACACAGAAGGGACTCCTCTGGGCACCCCATGGACACCCCACCACAGCACCAGCCACCCTCTGCAGCCTGAGAGGTGGAGCAGCACCTTACACAGAGCCAGGACAGGTGGGCCTGGAGCAGAAAGAAGCTGGCACGAGGGACTGTCACATCTCTCACCCCTACAGAACACCCAGGGTGCTTTCTGCCCGTGGTATTTCTGAAACAATTACATCTTACCATCCATCCACTCCTGACTTCTGCAGCTCAGAGATCCCAAAGGACAAGGAGCCCATGAAATCATTCCTGCTGGTCAGATCCCAGTCCCAGATCTCCACAGACAACCGCCTGTCTTTGTCTGCCTCTTTCAGTTGGCTGGAAGAGAGCAAAAGGGATGGTTTTACCCTGGAAGGTGTTGCCACACCACCCTGTCCCTCCACGCTCTGCAGGGATACAGATGCAAAGTGAAGGGATGGTCCTCGATGCCTGTTGAGGTCTCCAATATTTAATTGCCCAACCACATCCGACTCACACGGAGAGCACAGAGTTCCTGCCCGAACACTCAACTTTGATCGGGGTCAGGGCAGAGGTCTGAGTGTTTCTGAGTCACTGAATAAAAAGAATCATTTCTCAGTCAAATCAGTTCAATGCCTCTGAATAATTAAATCAGAGCAAATACAATCACATTAATTCTCGGGGGTGAGAAAATTCAGTTTAGAAATTTAAACATTTTCCTTGTACTTACAATTTAAATGTCTCATTCCACTCAGGATTCAGGGAGCACTTGATAGTTTTGGTCTTCTGTTTGCTTTCGTTTTTGGGGTCAGGGATTAGTTTAAGCTTCACGTAGGGATCTGACAAGCCATTAGGGTCCATAGGAACTAGGTTTTTAGCATCTCTTACTGGGGAAGAGAAAAAGGATTAAATTCAGTATTCCAACTATAAAAATACCCGACAACTGACAGCTTCACTGCGTGCCAAAAGTAAGTGTGAAAATAGTGATTAAAACCAGAATTAAACTGGATCTGTGCAGACATGGGCACTGCATGAGGAACAACACAATCAACGCAGAGCAAACGCAGCTCTCGTGGACGGGGGAGGCTGAAGGGTCGACTCAGGAGATTATTTTTACTTTCTGATTGGATGATTTTTTGTTTGCTCTCCATTCTAAGCAATTTCAAGCCAATTTGTTTCCTCTTTCCCCTTGGGAAGCAGTATTGCAATGAGTTGGTGGGAGCACGGGGATGGAGCTTTCCTTGGAGAGTGGAAAGAGCAACATTATCAGCCACGGACAGGTGAGGGCAGGGACCCAAAGGCACAGCGGCCACATCCAGCACCAACCTCCCCACTGGGCCCCCTCTGGCTCAGCTGCTGTGGCCCTGAGGGACCAGGGTGATGCCCACAGGGCAGCATCACTTGCCCACTTGGCAGCATCACTCTGGCTCTGGGAGCTGAAGTGTCTCCTCCGGGAAGCAGGAGCAGAGAGGGAAGAGCCAACCTGAGATGACTCGGTTGCTTGTAATTGGATTGCAGCTTGGACAAATTAAATACAACCAGGCTGAGCTGAGGCTCCTTGCCCGGATTAAGTCAAAAAGAGTCTGTCTGCCAGGAGAACGGTCTTATCTTCCCTCCAGCCAGAGTGGAGATATCAGAGATGGAAAGCCTGATGGAGCCAAGCTGTAACCTGCGGAAAAGCTGTTTCAAGGAAGCCCAGAGCAGAGCTCCCCATGCCCCAGGCCCAGTCCACATCCCAGGGATCAGGCATGGAGGGTTGTGCCATGCTGGGAACAGGAACTCAGTGCTGCCTGAAATTCCACCAGATCCCACCAGCAGCTCCACTGTGAAGGCACAGCTCCACCCTATAATCCCACGGAGGAGGAGCAGAGGACTCTGTGTGTGGCACCACAGGACAGCAGAAGATAGTGTTAGAGTCAGAAGAGTAAAAACAATTGCCCACTTCCCAACTCACCAGTAAGGCACTTCTGATGAGGTTGGGAACCAGAGAGTTGAAAAGCAAATTAATGCCCCAAAATCTCCCATCTAATGCTGTCCTGCCGAAGCACTGCCCGATTTCCAGATCCATGGATCAAACTTGTAGCCAAAATGCAAATCTGCATTTATAAACGAGCTCATTTATCAAACGTGACAGCCCTGACAGCAGCTCGTGAGACAGGGAGAGGCGTGAGCCTGCTGGGAACCACCGCCTGCCACTGCAGGAGCCAGGCAGCCCCATCCATCCTGCTGCTCCACATGCTCCTCAGACTCCTGGGATGAGGCAGCTGCAGGAGCCAGAGTCACCTCTGGCCCCTCTGGCAGAGGAGGAAGGAATGACTTCATCCCTGACAGGGGTACACAGTGACCTCGCCAGGGATGCTGTCATAGAACAACTGGATGCCAGAACAGTTTGGGTTGGGAGGGACCTTACAGCTCATCCAGTGCCACCCCCTGCCACGGGCAGGGACACCTTCCACCAGCCCAGGTTGCTCCAAGCCCCGTCCAACCTGGCCTTGGACACTTCCAGGGATGGGGCAGCCTCAGCTCCTCTGGGCAACTTGTGCCAGGGCTCCCCATCCTCCCAGGGAAGAATACCTTCCTAATTTCTATTCTAACCATGCCCTCTGTCAGTTTAAAACCACCACCCCAGGGCTCCCTGCCTGCACCCCCCACAGTGCCAAGGCACAGGGAACAATGCTCCCAGTGCCCTGCTGAACCGGGGCCTCTCCACACCCTCCCCCTGAGCTCTTCCTGCTTTTTATCACCTTCCTGGCCTCAAAATTATCACGAAAACGTATTTTCAGTGCCCCTGCCCACCTGCAGCACTCAGAGCTGGGGGAGCCTCAGGGAAAGGGGGGACAACCACTGCCACTCCCAGGGCCACTTACAGTGGGATGTTGTGGCACCAGGCACCACACAGTGCCCACCCTGATGCCAGTGCCCATGGCAGGACAGCGGGCACAGTCTTTGCTGGTGACCATCACCCCTCACCTGCCCTGGGGTCAACAGAAACCACTGAGCACCCTTCAGACCTCCTGTGTGAGCAGCAGAACCAGCCCAGGGGCTGGAAGAAGCCGCTGGCTCTGGGGTCTCACACCAGCCAGTGTCCCCTCACTGACAGGAGATGCAAAATGATGTCACACGGAATGAGCTCCGACTCTGCTCCGTGTTTCACCATCCCAACAGCCAACACAACATCCTCTGGAGACTAATGAACAACCCTCCATCGTTTATCAGCCCGTCCTTCGCTTCTTTAAGGAACAGGAGAAGTAATTCCTGACCCTCACAGTTAATCTGTTTATGCCCTGAAGCATGAGATTTGATTACCTCATGTTATTATCTCAGCGTGCAGACCTCAAAATTTCATTAATGGGAATAATTTTATCTATTCATTTAAAAAAACAAAATGCTTCTGCTTGACCTTAAGAAACTTTCTAACTTTTCAAGCAGAAATCAACAATTAAGTGAAGGCAAAATAAAAACGTGAAGCAGCACAGCAGCGATACCTCACAGCAGGAGAGTTGTGCTCCTTCCTCTCCAGCGTTTATGGAATTTATTTGACAGTTAAATTTGATGTGAAATAGTTTTACGTCTGTCATACTCTGACAGTTTTGTGCATCATTAAGAAGTAGTAACATCATTATTAACAGTGATGAGTAAGAATATTACGATCCCATTTAAAGCAGGACTTAAATCACCGTGGGTACCAAGCACGGCCAAGGAGACGCCACTGTGGTCTCAGGCCATGGGCAGGATGAGGCTTCCTAAGTCTTGGACATCCCTGGGCTAGGAGGCCTGGGGGGCAATGGTGGCAGTGCCCACCTCCTCCACACAATTCCCATGGCAATGGGGACACCACTCCACTGCCATGGGAAGGAGGTGTCACCTGCTCCGCCTTGCAGGGCTGGGGCAGACAGAGCTGGGTCAATGACACCTCAATAACTTATTCTGCAAAATTTGCAACAGCTTCCTAAGAAGTGATTCAGACAAGAACCAAACCATTCCAGGATTCTATGGTTCTATGGAAACCCTTCCAAAGCCTGGCTCACTGCAAGGAGAGGTCAGAGCTCTGCCACCTCATCCCAGCCCATCACTTCTCTGTGGCCATGCCAGCAGCACCCCCAGTTCCACAGGTCTTGGATGGGATTTTGGAGAGGGGAAGGCTCTTGGGCTGGCCTGCAGCACTCATCTCCCTCCTCCAGCAGCACACACCATCCCCAGCCAGGAGCATCCCCATCCCAGTCAGTGCCCAGCACTCAGATGAACACCCTTGTGAGTTAAAACATTTAATTAATGTTCTGATAAGAATATATTTGCACATGCTCATACAACGAAAAAGCCACAGGACTCATTACAGCTGCATCTGCCTGGGCCGGTGATTATTAATTAACACACTTCCAGCTCGTTTATCTAATCACAGCATAATTGGTTTCAGTTGTGGTCAATGTTTTCCTTCAATCAGTTCAGTAAACAGCGAAGCTCCGGTCCCAGCAGCCTCCCCCATGCTGCAGGAGCACCAGGGGGCAGTGGCACCTTACCAAGACTCTCAAGAGAGAAGAGGGAACCCAACGTGGTCCCCAGGCTCAGCAGCCCTGGCACAAGGACAGTCCTTCACATGCTCATGGTCAAAGGCCCCTGGACACGCTGAAGAATCTCCATTGCCCAAACACACCCCAACCCCACGGCATAAACCCATCACAGCTTTTCTGCCTCAATCCCCCGTAGACTCTCTACCTTTTAGGTCTTCTCTTTTTCACACCACCACTTCCCTGAGAGAAGAGACGAACACGTGATGGGTGCACCAACACACGACGGGACGCACCTCCCACCTGTGGTGGGAAGAGCCCGCTCCTGCCTGCGGGAGAGGAGCCACAGAGTCCTCAAAGCAACTTCCATCTTGGAGCAGCAACAGCTTTAATGGACTCCCAGCCCAGCCTTCACATTCTCCCACTCCTCCATTTCCCAGACTCAAATATTCATGTCCCTTAATACGACAGGCTCAGAATAATCTGCATTCAGAAGCTTTTCTATTACAGAAGCAAAAATGTGCAACGCCTTGATGACACTTTAATTTGCTGTGATTTCCCACTTTATTCCTCAGTCTTTTCCCACTAATAAGACACTTGATCAAAGCCCAGAGCAGAACAAGGACTGTGAACATGCATTTGCTCTTGTCCCATGCCAGCCAGGCAATGTCCTGCCCCACTTCTCCCTCCCACACCAGGGGGTTCAGAGACATACAGCCCACATTCTAAATATTAGGAAGAAATTCTTCCAGGGTGGGCAGGCCCTGGCACAGGTTGCCCAGAGAAGCTGTGGCTGCCCCATCCCTGCAAGTGTTCAAGGCCAGGTTGGACGGGGTTTGGCGCAACCTGGGCTAGTGGAAGTTGTCCCTGCCCATGGCAGGGGGTGGAACACGATGAGCTTTAGGGTCCCTTCCAACCCAAACCATTCCAGGATTCAGTAATTCTATGAAAATCTCTGTCTTCCATTGGGAGGGAAAGATTAGCTTTACAAATACAGGAAAAAAATAGAGGAAGAGAAAAGAAACCCACAGAGCTGAACAGCATCTGGCAAATTCCTGTTACGTTTGCTAGGCGATGGAGAAACCAAAGCACCGAGTGGGTCCGTGTTGGCCGTGCCCATGCTGCCACCTGCAGGCACCGGCCCTGCCCTGCCAGCCCTGCCCTGCCAGCCCTGCCTGCTCCTGCCAGCACACGGCCACCCGGGCACCTCTCAGACTCAGCAGCTGGGGTCCTCTTTGCCATGGGAAAGCTTCCCAAATTCCTGGGCAAGGGTCTCCCCGCCTGCTGGCACAGAGAGAAGGTCTCGCCCCACCGCCAGTACCTGTTTTTTCCCGTGCAGCAGGACCAAGGGGGGCTCAGCCCCCCAGCCAGCACTGCATCCCCACCCCTGCCAGGCTCAGGGGGCTCCACCACCCACCAGCCGCCCATCACTGGGCTGTCACTCCTGTTCTCGACAGAAATCCACCCCCTGCCCGCCCCAAACTGAAATTCCTGCAGAAAACATTAAAGGGCATTTTCCGCCAGAAATCTGTTCAGAGGAATCCTGGCTGCTGCCTCCACCTGCTGCATCCCTGGGCTGGGCTGGGGCCCCATGGGGCAACTCTCCAACTGTGCCCCCCTGGGATGGCCAAGGCAGGTCCTGCAGGAGTTGTTTAGGTTGGAAAATCCCTCCAAGATCATTGAATCCAACTGTTCCCCCTGCTAAGGCCACCACTAACCCATAACCCCAAGTGCCACATCCACAGAGCTTTTAAACCCCTCCAGGGATGGGGACTCCACCCTTGCCCTGGGCAGCTGTGCCAGGGCTGGACAGTCCTTTGTGTGAAGGAATTTTCCCACTATCCAACCTGCCCCTCCCCTGGCACAGCTGGAGGCCGTTCCCTCTCCTCCTGTCCCTGTTCCCTGGGAGCAGAGCC